>SZWC01006428.1:0-2500 GCA_023375785.1 Penium margaritaceum
TATACGTATACATATACATATACATATACATATACATATACATATACATATACATATACATATACATATACATATACATATACATATACATATTCATATACATATACATATACATATACATATACATATGCATGTGCATATGCATATACATATAGATATACATATACATATACACATACAGATACATATACATATACATATACATTTACATATACATATACATATACATATACATATACATATACATATACATATACATATTCATGTGCATATACATAATGTGCATTTTTATGTGCAATTGTGTATGGTTTTTCATATATATAGTGATATAGATACACATGTATAAACATAAATATGAATACCTACGTATAAATACACATACACGTATCTGTCTACAACATTTGTTCATTTGCTGCTTTTGTTTGCTTGTGTACTTAATGACGAACGATGGCTTTTGTATTACATCGGGAGATAATACGATTATTACTCATAGTCTAGCTGGCGAGGTTTGACTCTCCCATGAGAGGGAGGGACGAACCTTCCTACTTCGTCGTTTTCTTGACCACATGCGCGAATCCTCCAGTTGTTCTGGCGCAGTTGCCATGTTCTGCCGGCCACCGCACTGTTTGGACTTTTCCTCTAAATGACTCCGATGGGGTCCTTTAAGGGATCGTCGTTACGGCTAAGTCCTAAGTAGCCCCATCGATGTTCCGAATATAAAAGGACCCCGTTGTCTTCTAGTCCCTATTAGTTAACCCCATGTATGTCTTCGCTGGTTCTGTAGCCGTGCGAACGCTTTCTCCCTTGTCGAAAGTGACCGATGGTTTAGAGTTTTTAGTCGGGGATCGACAACACCCCAAATGGTAGCCTGAAATGGGCAGGTACCGCTTGACTACGATTTTGAGTGGAGCACTGCTTGAACATGCGTGGAGATGATGGTCGACTAACGCGACAACATCAAAGCAGGAGACACCTGCTTTGTAAAACTGAAAATGGGACTTTGGCTAAGGGACGACGGGAGGGACGAGACGTCGAAATTAATTTTTTTAGCTACTTCGTCCAAACGACGAGTTGCTGCACTGGGCCACCTCCGATCGGCTAGAGCAGAATGGTCAATGGGGATCACTGTTTGACCAGTCCACGGGAGAAGGAAGAGACCGATAACTGGGTTTGGAAAAACCTGGGAGTCATTTTACGAACGCAAAGAGGTCTATAACGAGAGTTTGACAGCCAAACAGATAAACAGTTCTACTCCGAGTTTTGATGGGCAATCGACAATCCTTCAGTTTTTGCCCTCACCTGATCGCCAGCTACGCGACTGCGGTGAGAACCTTACGGGCACCAGCAAGACGGCAACGAGGCCCACCGTTCTCTCGACGTGCCCGCTGCAGTGCCAAGCCTCCTCGCAGTGATTCGCTCGTTTTGTTTTCAGGTAGGACAAAAACAGCCGCGCAAGCTGACTGGGGAAGAATGAAGGTCAAACAGGCTAGTGCATGGTTCGGGGGGGTGACAACGGGCGTGCCTGGGAATGGATGAAGGGCAAATATATCCGAGATGCTGCGTATACGCCCCGCACCTATACGGACTGTCGAGCGAAGATCTTGACATCAACAGGGACTTGTTTCGGTGGCGCATACATTTCAAATGTCGACTTTGCAATCTGATGTCCAGAATTATGCCGAGATCAAATCGCGTCTATTTCGACGACTGCTACCCTTGAAGTTGTCTATCCGGTACACCGAAATGGGAGCCGATTAAAGTAAATAACGAGTTCTAAGAGGGCAAAACGTCACTGGAAAGGAAAAAGATCCTTCTTTCCGACTTCGCATCCTTCATTCAATGAAGAAAAACATCATCGGAACGGAAGAAAAGGAGGAGGGCATCGACACCGAATCACGATCTAAACGTGGACATCTGCGGTAAGAGAACATACAAGATATGCCAAAATGGAAACGAAAACGAGAAAAGCTCAAGACGTCGAAACAATCCCCGAACAGGCAAAAAACGTACCAGGAAATGCAAGGATTTCAAGTCCACTACAAAAGGCTTCATCCATGATTCAACCTAGAAACCAATACACATGTCAAACAAACTAAGAGAATACCAGTTTCATATCTCACTAGTTCACTGAAGAAACAAAATGAAAATTCATATAAAATGGATCCGCATATGGACATACATGTAGATGTGGATGCACATATAGATACAAACATGGAAAGACAACTATATAAATATATACCGTACATTCGTTCAGTTTTAAGATGTCATTTTAGTATTTCTTATATTCTCCTAATTTTGGGTGTTTTGTAATTATTCATGTGCCCGTTCAACAGGGCACCCTGATAAAATCGAAATTTTCATTTTCGCCCATCGGTTCAGGTCCGGCGTGCCGCCGAACGTCAACCCTTCGAACAACCGAACTTCGAAACTCCGAAAGCTGAACGCTCGTACGTACGTGGCCGTGGGTCACGTGCAGCCGTTGGATCCTCGTTGTCACCTC
>SZWC01006428.1:7500-29515 GCA_023375785.1 Penium margaritaceum
CACCGCCGGAATTCTCGTTTAAGTGCTCAAACTGGGCGTGGGTACCTCGACGTACAAAATGGTGCGGACCCACCCCATTCCAGGCTCCAGCGTCAGCGCCGACGTTGGCCTCCAAACCCTAACACACCATGGCCTCTGCCTTTCGTTGTCCGCTCGTGGAACGCCGCGTTCTGCCCTCCACGCCCTGCCCCATCCCAAGCTGGGAGCGAGCCACTACCTAACCGTAGCCTCGAGTCCGGCTCCACCGGTTTGTCTCAGGCGGTAATTTCTACCGCCTCTCAGCCCATCTCGGCCCGTCGTCCAAGGACGCACGTAGCAGCGTCCTAGCGTGAGCTCTCCCCTCCAACTCGCCGCTGACGCCAGGCTCGTGGGGACCTGTACCCCGGACCAGGACGACGCTGGGGAGACAAGCGGCACACGGAGATGTTGCTAGACTGCGTCCTAGACGTGCCTGAAGACATACAGCGCCGTAACTACTAGCCGGCTGACACGTGGCCCAGCATCTTACGACGCTTTCACTCCATTCTTAACGAGGAGAACTGAAACCAGCAAAGCTGGAACCCGTCTTCTTCACCGAGGCCCAGGCCCACGCCTGCACACGCTGAAGAAGGGGTATCGCTACCTCTGCCAGCTGGCTAAGGTGAGCAGAGCAGGTTGGAAGAAGGGGGTCCCTGTCTTAGAGCAGGATGTTTGGGAGGAGTTCCGTTGGGTGGGGAAAAATGGAGTGTGCATTTGGGGCGATCGGCAGTTTGTATGGCTGTAACAATGTTACAACGTTTGTCCACATGAGATGGCGAAGGGCGGGCTTGCGGCCAATTCACTGGTCGTGGCAGAGCAAGCCAAGGAGTTTGATGCAGCGGCAGCCGCGGGTGGCGACATGCTCGCGCTCCCTTGGGATCATGAAGCCGAGAACGAGGTCGACATGGACGACCTCGATGAGGTCATCGTGTGGGAGGGGGGAGAAACCTAGCCGATAGCGGACCTCGATGAGGATGCCGTCGAAGTTGATGAGGAGCGTGACGAGTATGACCCGACGGAGGAGGCGGAGGAAGAGGGGAGGGGCGGGGCGGCTGGTAGGTGGCATGGTAGGTATACGGACAATGAGGATAGCAGCCTCATTGCCATGAGGAGAATTGTCAGCATGCCGTACCTTACATGACGTTCTACGACAAGGCTACTTTGCCGGCAGACAATGTGGGGCTTCAAGGGAGTCACATGTCCAGCTTCATCACGGCCCAAGCTGCTACGTGGGCTGCATTAAACAGCACCAGGAAAGAATCCCTTCTTGGAGCTCCATCACTGTTGGTGCTAGCGGGATCCACCATGGCTGATGATGCGATGGNCATATACATATACATATACATATACATATACATATACATATACATATATACATACATATACATATACAAATAAATATCCATATAATTACAAATTTACATATACATCGACATATATATATACATATTAATATTCATATAGATATTCATATGCATGCATAATAGATGCGTTTTGATATGAAATATACGAATCAAATGAAAGATACACATTTCTATACATTTTAGTGTACATTTAGTTTGTTAGCGCATAACAATTTGTCTTAAGAAACACATCGTGATATACGTGTACAAGCATACGTGCGTATGTGTATATATTTCTATGTCTATTATACCTGGCTCTCTATGCTTCGATAGATTCTTTTTGGTGCACCGGTAGAGTTACGCGTATGGCCAACTGCTCAAACATGTGCTCGCGCAGATTATCGTCCGGTTTGCTGTCCATCGGTGACATTTCTGATTGTACTGCGCAATGCTTTACGGTGACCCATAGCCTCGTCTGTAGCTTCACGAGCCCAGTGTATTTTTCAACTTCGGAGAGTTCGGTCTTCGGTGAACTATCGAGCGTCGGATTAGTATCTTCTTTCTGGATTGCGACTGAACATCGAGGATGCCAACTTCTATCCGGTCTTCGTCACGTGCTACGATAAAACATTTCCGTTTTTGTCCAAAAAAGATTACGTGCGGGCCGGTTCGGTCTGTCGTGGACATGTCATCGGTGCGCCTTGCTTTTAGACTGCTCTCTATTCGTGTATGTCTGATATCTGTCTAGCAAATGTGCAGACATCGTTCTTGTGTAGTTCGAGTTTGTCGCGACTATTTGCCTCAATGTTTGTCAACTATACTTCACGCCGTTGTCGGTGGCTGCCACCATGTCCATTAGCTGGTCGAAAACAGGCATTCGAGAAAATAGCGCCTCAATTTTCAGGTCTTCCGCTAGACGAGGACAAAATGCAACATCGGGGAGTAACGAGAAAACGTGGGCGTGACTTCGCGTCAAAGGTAGGGTCGAATCAGGCAGTCCGCATAGTTTTATCCATGGATGAATTGGCAGTGGTTATCGACCCCACTCAGGTTTGCCAATTCACTCACCCATCCATGCTTGGCAACGCGGTCAGGGATGTATCTGGCACGTCTCACTGCCCATCGGCTCTCATCTGGTGCCTTTAAAATCCGTTTTTCCGAAACTTTGTGCATTCACCTACTTGCTCGCTCACGTTTGATATGCCTTGTGAAGCGCTGACTTGCGAAGGCCTATCTATCCAACATCGAGTGTGCACCGTTCGATGCTTTCCACATCGGACCGTTCATCATATTATCGTGATGCACGCAAAGAAGGAGAAAGTTTGTCCCTCGGCTAAAAAAATATCTTTGTCCTCCATTTCTATGGGTGCAATCCACCGCCGGAATTCTCGTTTAAGTGCTCAAACTGGGCGTGGGTACCTCGACGTACAAAATGGTGCGGACCCACCCCATTCCAGGCTCCAGCGTCAGCNATGAGGATGCCGTCGAAGTTGATGAGGAGCGTGACGAGTATGACCCGACGGAGGAGGCGGAGGAAGAGGGGAGGGGCGGGGCGGCTGGTAGGTGGCATGGTAGGTATACGGACAATGAGGATAGCAGCCTCATTGCCATGAGGAGAATTGTCAGCATGCCGTACCTTACATGACGTTCTACGACAAGGCTACTTTGCCGGCAGACAATGTGGGGCTTCAAGGGAGTCACATGTCCAGCTTCATCACGGCCCAAGCTGCTACGTGGGCTGCATTAAACAGCACCAGGAAAGAATCCCTTCTTGGAGCTCCATCACTGTTGGTGCTAGCGGGATCCACCATGGCTGATGATGCGATGGTGGGGGCTGGGGTGGCGGGGGTTGCTCGGGCACGGGCTACTTCTGCTGGTGCCGATGGGGGTCCTAGTTCTTCTTCTACCGCTTCTGCCTTGTTCGGGGGGACTGCGGGGGTTGTGGGGAATGGGGTTGCTGCCGGGGTTGCTGCCGGTGTTGCTGTGGGGTTTGCGGGCCTGCCGGGGGTGTTGGGGTTGCCGGGGCTGCACGGGCCTCATTTTCTCATGCAGGTGCCACCAGTGGCGCACGGACTGGCACCCCACATGGGAGGCTAGCCAGTGCAGGACCTCGGACTACCACCGGTGGTCAAAGCTTTGTAGCTGCAGGAGGTGGAAGGACCACATCTGGTGATGCCACCTCCCACAATGCCCCCTCTGCTGTAGGTGCCGAAGCTGTTGCCAAGCTCCTGAAGGAGGGTCTTGGGTCACCCGTTGGCCGCGGAAAGGCAGGGTTGTCTGCAGGTCGGAGCGTTGCTGAGGCGGCGTTCCAGCTCACACAATGCCTGAACCGTATGGCAGGGGCAGATTGTGGTCCATGGCTGCAGCAGGCATCCCGTATTGTGAACAAGCACTGGACATCAGCCCTGCCCGCAAGGCAAAACTGCTAATTTTTTTTGTCTTAACACCCTAAGACGGTACATCATTTCGTGGAAGCTGACGAAGATGTTTTGAAGCTGTGGGGGTTGAACTGATTGCTGTGATAAGTCAAACATGCCATCCCCATTCATCTTGTCTGTGTTTCATAGCATCCTCCTTAACATGATGGCCGCTAACTCATGTTCCTTGCTATTCCTTTGTGTAGGTCTCATGGCGGTCTACATGTACCAAGACCCAACTTTGTTCCTCCCGAGGCTAGTTCTAGTGTTTCTACTAGGTTGGGGATGGCAATAGTGAGATGTTGTGTGGTGCGTCCACAGTGCAAGAGTGTCCAAGAGGTGGCAATAGCTAAAATATGCTACGATGGAGGGTATGCGGCTGGGTGTAGGGCAAGGCAGCATCCTGGTAAGTTTGAGTAGGATGGAGGGGGGGTGGGGACAAATGTGATAGCCTTCAATATTCACTCTTGACTGCCTTGTTTGAGTTACTCATGGTTATTCCAACTTCTGTCCTGAATCATGCACTCAACTTGTAGGTTATGGTGGTGCCTGTTGTTCATTTGGTAGAATTAAAACCCAAACAGGGTGCGTGAAATGTCACAATGAACTTGAACTTTGCAATGAACAAATAAAGGAAGTTCTTACCGCACATATGGTATACTTGAACCTGACCTATGTGCCCTATGCATTGTTCACCATGGCGGAGGGAATCCACAAAGATCGGAGGACCTTAATGCTTGCAAATGTACATCACATAGAGGTAAGTAAGCACAGAGAGTTAAAATCAGTTCCTAGCCCAATATAAGAGTGCAGCTACTTTCTATTCACTGTCATCCGTGCTGCACCCGTGCTGCACGGTCTGTAGAATACGCCAAAGACATTTGGCAGGCCATGTCAAGCTTCCATGCTCTCGCCTCCTCAATATCCTCTAGTGCTGGTGCTGGAGCCATGTTGTCGTGCTGCCACCTGCGAGCCTCTTCAATGTCCAACCTTAAATATGTACAATACCTGTGGGTATCATTGGAGCACTCGATGAAAATATTGTGGAGGATGCAAGCTGCAACGACAATGTCTCTTTGCACCCGCAAAGAGTATCCCTCCATGTCATGGAGGGCTTGGAACTTGTGTTCCAGCTGGCCTGTGACACGCTCGACGGTCATACGAAGCGAGGTGTGGCAAAGGTTGAAAAGCTCCTACGGTGTCTCTCGCTCAAACGGTGCAACTCCCTCATCACGCAAATGGTTGCGCACCCCACGGAAAGGGTTAGCATGGACCGAGACAAGGCGTACCCGGCATCGGCAAGGTAGTACCTTCCCTCGGGAATGTTGAAGCCGTTGGCCAGTGCATCGCGGAAGACACAATTGTCATGGACGTTGCCTTCCCACCCAGCATCAACCCACAAAATGGTTTCGTCGAAAGCCACTGCAAGGAGGACGTTATGTGAACGTTGGGACTTGCGGTTGAAGTATGGCTGTTGGCGTCCAACTGGCACCCACGCAAGAATGCGCGTGCCATCAAGCGTCCCCACACAGACTTTGAACCAATGAAAGAAGCGTGAGGACCTGAAGACTTTAGATGGCACGTGATCGGTGTCGGGGGTGTGATGACTAAGGGTCCAAGCAGAGGACACGGTGAAGGACACGCCGAAGATGACAAAATAAGGTCTCGTAGGAGTGTTGGAAAGCCTCCACACGCTGGCATTGGCCTTTGCCTGCCGTCATGGCAGACAGGAATATGGCGACAGACTCCTCTACTCAGACCCAACGTGTAGGCTGCAGGCCAACCTCCACCGACATGCGCACAAGCACGTCAAAGTGCCATGGGTCGATGCGAAGCACCTCATACACACGCCTTGCATTGGCACCATGGCGTAGCAGTTCACTTGTGTACTAGTGCCATGACAGTGCACGTGTCAGGTAAGGTTTTTTCAGGTAGGGTAGGCAGGCAAGGATGGTCAGTAGGATGGCTAACAGCATGGCGTTTGCCTGGATTTCGTCGTCCATGGTGAACGTGCTGTGAGGAGCTTCCCGTCCCTGCTCTAGAAAGTGGTTAGCAAGGAATGGCCGACGTCGGTGAAGAATGCTTGCGACATCGTCGCAACCCCAGGGCACAGAGACGTCGAAACATGCGCTTCAGCAGACTCGAACAGAGGACCCGTCCATAACCGTAGATGGACGATTCGAACATCCAAAGCGTACACGTTCATGTATGGTGGATGAAAATGCACGAAACATCTGAGTCGATTGGCATCGCTTCGCACATGCGACGGACCTTCGATGGTGATGTCAACATGCGAGCCAGCCTATTGGCGCATGCCAATTCATCCATTCCCAGGCACATCCCACATACCTACAAAATTCTCGATAAACACGAGATGTCCACGTTTAGCACATAAATATCCAAATTCAGAACATTATTACACATCAATTACGCCATATCCAGTAAGCCTAAAAAAATACTCTATGGCCCAAACCACTCGCTATGCTAAGTGTTATGCCGTACCGAGCGTAAATGGTGAACAGGTAGAAGTTGCGAGAAAGACACTGTTTGACAATTTGGGACACTTCAGTAATTTATGATTAGCGGTATGTGTACTTCGATGATAACTGTCGAAATGATCGGACTCATATATTCAAGTGTCGAGTTACAAATGAGACGTAGTCGGGGTCGTCGAGTCGATTGTCGCGTGACGCGTGTGGAGTCGCGCCCTGAGTGGTCGGATTGAGAAGCTCCGCCGAGGGATCGGGGGGCTTCAAAGATCGACGTCAAAGATACAAGATGCATCTTTATAAATCTCGATATTTCTCGATGCGTTAAAAAGTCGACCAAAAGGTCGTGACACTTATATTGATGGTTTTTTAAAGTGGTCGGAGTTGTCGGAAAGTACAAGAAAAATCACCGGGGGGCAAGGGCAGTTGGCCAAATTTTCCTCGACCGTCGGAGTGAAAATCAAGGTCTCGCTGCACGGTGGGCTATTTGTGTCATGACAGAAATTCCCAATCGGAAAGATTAGGGACTCGTGTGTTACGTACCAGACGTACACGAGTCCCTAATTATTTCGAGTGGACATTTCTGTCATTGCACAAGTAGCCCACCGTACGTCGACACCTCGATTATCACTTCGACGGTCGAGGACAATTCGACCGACGGCCCTCGCCCTCCGATGAGCTTTCTCGCATCTTCTCACAACTTCGACCACTTTCAATAATCCACGACGGAAGTGTCACGACCTTTCGGTCGATTTCTCCATGCACCGAGACATCTAGATTTATACATATGCATCCCGCATCTTCGCCGTCAATCCTCAAAGCCCCCCGACTTCTCGGCGGAGCTTCTCGAATCCGACCACTCACGACACGACTCCACACGCGTCGCTCGACGATCGACCCAACGACCCCGACTATACCTCATTCGTAACTCGACACTTGTATGATTATGCTCAATCATTTTGACACTTGTCATCAAAGTGCACTTACCACTAATCATAAATTGCTCAAGTGTCCCAAATTCTTAATCGTGTTCTGCCTCGCAACTTCTACCTGTTCACCATCTATGTTCCGTTCGGTATAACACTTGGTACCAGAGCGCAGCGGTACTGGGGAGGCATCCGACTACTTTACCCACCCAGAGGACTACCTCACACAAACCGTCAGCGCATCTCGCACGTCAAGACTTTGCAGAATTCGCGAAGACAACGTGAAGCGAGCGAGCGCACCCGACGACCAGCAGCACGTCTTCGGGGATGACTTCGGTGATGGAGGAGCAGAACGTGCCTATGCACGTGAATCCTGAAGCGGCAGCAAATGCTGGAGTGGCAGGCTTTACGACAGCTGGATCAACCTCTATGGCTCCGACGACCAATCCGATCACGGATCCAACGGCGGTAAACCAGCCGCCTCTACCGACAGCCTCGACGACGACAACAGGAGTGACAGGTGGCACTGGATGATAGGCACGGATCAATGAGGAACTGGCGAACCGTATCTCCGTGCTCGAAGGAATCAACTGCCATCTGCTCCAAGAACGACGAGATGGAGGCTCTTCGCAGCTTAAGTACAAGAGAAGCGGTGCTCGTCGAGAGAAATACCCAACTCTCGAGAGAACCTAAGATTCGACCGGTCCCCCCCGAATCGTTGGATCCAAAAAAAATCCAAGGGACCAACGGTTCGGATGTGGCTGACGAGTCTGGAGGTGTATTTCATCGCTACTGGGGTCAACGACAATCGGAAGAAGATTGACTCCGCGGTCGCACTTTTGCGTGGCACGGCACTAAGTTGGTGGTCTGACCTAAAGGCCATCCAATGGCAGCAGGAGATCGACGAGGCCTCATCAACGGCCAATGGCACCCATTTCATATTGCTGAATGTAGGTGTCCTGCCCTTGGAGCAGATCAACCCGCACCGGAGAGACGCGCTAACACCACCAACCGACTGGAACGAGAAGTCCGACGCTCGGTACAAGCTCTAATGTCTCCGTCAGCAGTCCGTCGTGGCATAGTAAACGCGGAGATTCCACGAGATCATCACTAGGGTAGACATTTTCCTCGATGAGCTCTATTCTTATTACAACAACGGCCTCAAACGAGACATCCGACGAGCGATTGCCATTTCGGCATCCAAAACGACTTACCTTACTTCCTGATGATTTCGTTCAATGAGCAGTTTTGAAGTTAGAAATCTTTGAATTCGTTGAAGGGTTTATTTCATCTTGTTTTCTTTGAATTTGTTGAAACTTAGGAGGTCCACCCTTAAGTTCGACAATTGGTCTTGCTCAGTTTTTTATTTCGGCAAGTTGCGATGCCCGTTTGACGGAATGGGATGTGCAAATGAAGTGGAAGAGCGATCTGTCAGGCAGATCTGACATATCACATGTGGCTAGTCCACGTGCACCTTTTGGACTACCTGGACAAATCGTTGCATGCACTTAACATGCGGAGATGACCGCATGTCAAGCGCACGCGACGATTTGTCCACGCACGCAGCGATTCACAACAGCGTTCGGTGAACAAAATCGCTAGAACATGCCTCACTCTTTGTTTGTTTCGCCCCTGACCTGACCTGCGTCGGACAATGCTTCGCATTTATCTTGCGAGCATGTCTGGTGGAAGACTGGCATGGAAGTGATCCCGAACAAAATCATATAGGTGATACCTTAAATTCGACAAATTGAATGAAGAATTATTTCAATGCCTGTTTACATTCGTTTAAAACAACAAATTTGGTGAAACTTGACTAGAAAACAAGTAGTTAATATCGAAATCACCAGGTAAAATGGTACCGCGAATGATTGCAGTAGCAGAAAGGATCGACAGTGCCGACTACAACACTCGGATCTAGGAATCCTACGGTTGGCAACCTCCCAACCATAATCATCATGGAAACGGAAAAAGGCAGTCGGAGGACTCCTCGACTCTGATGCAAGTGGACATCGTCGACCAGAGAGATACGCGCACCTGCTACAACTGCGGAAAAGTCGTGCACATCGCTCGCAACTGCCAAAGCAAGCAGCAGGCCAGGGGGGAGTCGTAGAAAATGAGTCAGGAAACAGCAAAGGGCAGGAGTGAAAGACGCGACTCTCGTCCATGAGGAGCGATCTGCGTCAAATGATCGTTCATCTGAACGACCTATGATGCCGCAGAGGGTTTATGAGATCGCAAAGTTCGACGAGGGGTACGAGGATGACCAACCGGCAATACTGCTAAGAGTTCAACCTCGAGGATGTAAAAGTCATCGAATGATATCGGCACTGTTGGATGGAGGAGCTCCTCACAGTTTCGTAAGCAATGACATGGTTCGCGAACTAGGTTTGCAGACCAAACCAGGGGTGTTTGAAGGAAAAACCGTTGATGGGACATTGCAAATACAGAGACTCCGAGAACCATTACGACTACAAGTGGGAGATCTACAGGATGTGACGGTCTGGAGGTTGTGTCCAATGAGTGACCACGAAATCATTCTCATACGAGATTTCCTGTACCGACACAATCCGCAAGTTGACTGGAACAGCGGCGACGTCTACGTGGAAATTGACGATGCCAAGCAACAACTTCCGCACGTGGGATGGAAGACGACAGCAGAAGCAGCAGAGGTGGAACCAACAGAGGAAGCCACGGTAGCTGAAAAGCGACAACTTGTGTAGCCGATACCGCTCGACATAGCCAAGTACTACATATGACGAGGAGCTCGTGCGTGGCTCGTACATCTCAAGCCAATGGAGGAGGCAGAAGTAGTGGCAGCTGACTCATCAGCCTCATCAGCCTCATCAACCTCATCAACCTCATCGGCCTCATTGGCATCAACAAAGTTCTTGATGGTACCCGAAGAGTTCGCACCCCTTATCCAAGAATTTGCGAACGTCTTTCTCGATGAACTCCCACAAACCCTGCCACCTGAATGGGTCATCAACCATCACATTAAGCTGAAACCGGGCAGTCAACCCATAGTTCGAGGGGCCTATCGGATGGGCGATCACGAGCTGACCGAGTTAAAAAAGTAGCTCCACGAGATGCTCAATTAGGGGTTCACCCGCCCATCCACGTCACCATACGTCGCACCAGTACTATCTGTAAAAACAAAAACTGGTGAAATGCGGATAAGCGTGGACGACCAGGCGTTGAATGACGCTACCATCAAGAACCACTATCCTCTCCCCCGAGCCGACGAACTTTTCAACCAACTCCGAGGGGCTCAGATTTTCACCAAAATCGACATACGCAGCGGTCACCAACAGATTTGCGTGGCAGATGTTGACATCGAGAAGACAGTGTTCCAAACTCGCTACAGGCATTTTGAGTTCACACTAATGTCGTTTGGACTTACAAATGCCCTGACGACGTTCATGGCGGCGATGAACAACATTTTCCGCCCGTACCTCGAAGATTTTGTCGTGGTGTACCTCGACGACATCCTGGTGTACAGCCGCACCCCGGAGGAGCACGATGGACACCTTCAAAAAGTTCTCAAAGTTTTACAAACAGAGATTTCTTTGGAACACTCTCCAAGTGCAACTTAGGTCGGCGTTCGATCGAGCTTTTGATGAACAAAGCTCGGCATGAGCTTATTCACGTCATCAACGGCGGACAGATCACCATCCATCCAAAAAACTTGTCAGCAGTCACTGATTGGCCGACACCGACCAACGTTCGAGACGTTCAAGTTTTTCTCAGCTTCTCCAATGACTACCGGTGCTTCGTACGGGATTTAGTGCGAGTATTAGCATCTCTCTCCGACCTCACTTGAGAAGAAAATACGTGGCGATGGGGAGACAACAAACAAGAAGCGTTTGCCACTTTGTGGAACGCTCTGACCTCGACGCCAGCCCTACAATTAGTCGATCCAACGGTCAACTACGTCATAGCTATGAACGCCTCAGATCGAGCCATCAGCGCAGTCCTCCTACAAGACCACAACAACTAGAGCAACCGGTCACATACATGCCAGGAGAGTTACGAGGACCCGAACTCAACTACGCCGTACACGAGAAAGAGGTGCTCGTGGTCGTACATGCATTTAAGACATGGAAGTGCTATCTTGAATGTCGCCGATGCACCGTACGCACCGACCACCATGCGCTAAAATATTTCAAGATGTAGCTGAACCTGAGTTGACGTCAAACCCGATGGATGGAGTTCCTCGAATCCGGGTCCGACAACGATATCGAGTACCAGCCAGGAAAAAGCAGCCCAGTAGATGCGCTCAGTCGCCGACCAGATCTAATGGCTGAGGCAACAATGCTACAGCTACAGCGAGATCCATATCTCGAGCAGTTGTTCACACGAGGCTACGACCAGCATGGCAGATACGACAAGGTAAAATTCTGGTACAACACACCCTATTGGCGGCGACGATTCACTTTCCAGGTGGTCATTCCTATGAACGATGAACTCCGCCGCATGCTTCTCAAAGAGTGCCGCGACACCGGTCCAGTTGGACATTTTGGAGAGAACAAGACGTTGAAGAAGCTGGCAAAACACTACTGGTGGGACAAGAAGCAATCTGACATGGCCAGCTTCTGCAAATTCTGTGACACTTGTCAGCGACAAAAATCCCGTTTCACACGGCCACCCGGACTTCCGCAGCCGCTCCCCATTCCAAAGGAACCATGGACCGACATCTCCATGGACTTCGTCACATGACTACCAGTCACACTCAAGGGATATGACGCAATCCTCGTGGTTGACGACAGGTTTTCCAGAATGTCTCATATTATTCTGACTACGACCGCCGTCACCACCGAGGGAACGGCACGATAATTTTTTAAATAACATCGTGCAGCTTCACGGCATGCCGAGAACCATCGCAAGCGACAGGGACAGTCGATTCACCAGCCGTTTCTGGCACCAACTAATGACTCGTTGCGGCAGTTGGATCCAACTTCCAATGACTTTCTATCCTCAAACCGACGGCCAAACTGAGCGAACAAATCAGACGCTCAAACAACTTCTCCAAGCGTTATACGAACCTCATGGGACGGATTGGGCACAAAATTCCCGACCGCCGAAATTGCATACATTTCGGCGATCTCCACCGCAACGGGTAAAACTCTGTTTGAAGTGGTATATGGCAAACTTTCCGCCACACCAGCCGGACTACATTGCTAGAGCAACATTCCCGTGGTTGACGTCCAACGCCACGACTTCTCCATCACGTGGGATGAAACACGACAAACATTTGCGAAGACACAAGCAACGTTGAAACGAGCACAGTGACGATGTTTTTGCCGCCGGCGACAAGTTCTTCCCAGTTCGGCCAACATCAAGCTTCATGGGGCTGACTGTTCGCAGCTCAAACCCTGATGGTTGGGATCGTTTGAGATCGAGCGCATGCAAACCCTCATGGTTGCGCAACTCAAAGTCCCCGACAGTATGCAATTTCATTCGTGTTCCATATCAGCAGACTCAAGCACTACCGAGACCCCGGAGAGAACTTCCACGTCAAGGATGTCCCTCCCCCTCCTAGTGCGCAAGTGGACGAGGACACCAAATACATCATCGAGGAAATCCTCAGCCATTGCCAAAATGGCAAAACAACAGAATCTCCTGCCAAGTGGCACGGCTACGACGTCACACATAACAGCTAGGAACCCTATGACAACCTCCGAGGTGTCGATCACCTCATCGTCGGATATCACAGCAGTCACTGGCCCACATCTTTGTGCGTGTCGAGACGTCGCGGCTAAAACGAGGGGCGGTGTTCCGTACCAGACGTACACGAGTCCCTAATCTTTTTGAGTGGGCATTTCTTTCAATACACAAATAGCCCATCGCACATAGAAACCTCGATTTTCACTTCGACGGTCGAGGGCAACTTTAGTCAACTACCCTCACCCTCTGACAAACCTTCTCGCATCTTCTAACAACTTTGACCACTTTGAAGAATCCACCATAGAACTGTCATGACCTTTCGGTCAACTCCTTGACGCATCGAGACATATCTAGATTTGTAAAGATGCATCCCTCATCTTCGTTGTCGAGCCTCAAAGTCGCCCGACTTCTCGGTGGAGCTTCTTGAATCCGACCACTCACGACGCAACTCCACATACTTCGCTCAACGATCAACCCAATGACCGTGACTATACCTCATTCATAACTCGACACTTGTATACATGTGTTCGATCGTTTCGACTCTTGTCATTGAAGTGTACTTACCGCTAATTTTAACTTGCTGAAGTGTCCCAAATTTTTAATCATATTCTCCCTCACAACTTCTACCTGTTCACCATCTACCCTCCATTAGGCATTATATCGTTTTCATCGGGTACGTAACACTTCCCGCCCTTTTATTCGCGACGTCCCGGTGCACGTATCGATGTGGCCCGGTGATGGCGGTAGTACCCGTCGATCAGATGATCGATGTCGCGGAGGTCGTCATAGGGTTCCCAAATCTTATACGCGGTGTCATAGCCGTGCCGGTTGACAAGATATTCTGTCATTTTTCCACGTCGGTGATGGCCAAGGATATCTTAGATGACATACTCTGTGTCTTCGTCCACTTGAACAGGAGGGGGAGGGACATCCGTGTTTGGGAATTTCTCTTTCGGGTCCTGGTAGTGCTTGAGTCTGTTGATATGGAATACTCGATGAACTTGCATAGTGTCAGGGAATTTGAGTCACGCGACCATAGGGGCCTGCATGCGCTCAATCTCAAACGGTCCCAACCATTAGGATTTGAGCTTCAAACATTCGGCTTTGTGAAGTTTGATGTTTGTCGAATTGACGAGGACGTTGTCACTGGTGGCGAACACATCGTTGCTACGATGTCGATCAGCTACTCACTTCATTGTTGCTTATGTGTTCGCGAGGGTCTGTCATTTTTCATCACAGATCGTGGAGAAGTCACGGCGTTGGACGTCGACCGCGGGAATGTTGCTCTGGCTGTGAAGTACGGCTGGTGTGGCGGGAGGTTTGCCATACACTAATTCGAACGGAGTTTACTCGTTGTGGTGGAATATCACCGAGTTATATGCAGTTTTGTCGGTCGAGATTTTTACTGCCCAATCCGTCCCGTGTGGTTTGCATAATGTTCGAAGAAGTTGTTTGAGCGTCTGATTGGTCCGCTCGGTTTGGCCGTCAGTTTGAGGGTGGAACGCCGTTGAAAGCTTGATCTTTCTAACGTAATGAGTCATCCATTCGCGTAAAAAATGGCTAATAAATCAACCGTCTCTGTCGCTCGTGATGTTTCTCGGCACGTCGTGTAGCCGTGCGATATTGCTTAGAAACAACCATGTTGTTCCTTTGGCGGTGGCGGTGGTTGTTGTCGGAATAAAGTGAGACATTTTAGAAATCCTGTTAACAAACACGAGGATTGCGTCATACTCCTCGGGGTGTGACCAGTAATCCAGTGACGAAGTCCATGGAGATGTCAGTCCACAGTTTTGTTAGAATAGGGAGTGGCTGCAGAAGTCCGGGTGGCCTCGTGCGACGGGATTATTGTCGTTGACTTGTGTCGTAGGATTTGCAGAAGTTGGCCATGCCGGTTTGCATCTTGTCCTACCAGTAGTACTTTGCCAGCTTCTTCAGCGTCTTTCTTCTCCGAAATGTCCACCTGGACTGGTGTCGTGGCACTCCTCGAGCAGCATACGACAGAGTTTGTCGTTCGGGGAAACGACCACCTGTCGAGTGAATCGTCGTCGCCAACAGGGTGTGTCGCACCAAAATCTTGCCTTGTCGTATCCACCATGTTGGTCGTATCCAAGTGTGAACAACTACTCAAGATATGGATCTCATTGTAGTTGAAGTATCGCTGCCTCAGCCATCAAGTCTGGTCAGCGGCTGAGGGCGTCTGCTGGGTTGGTTTTGCCCCGGCCGGTACTCAGTATCGTAGTCCAACCCGGATTGGAGGAACTCCATCCATCGGTTTTGACATCGACTGAGGTTCGGCTGCATCTTCAAATGATGGTCGATGCGTAGGATGCATCGGCGGCGTTTAAGATAGCATCGTCATGTCTTTAATGCGTATACGACTGCCAGCATGTCCTCGTTGTGTACATCGTAATTGAGTTTCGGTCCACGCAACTTTCGCGACACATACACGACCGGTGATTCTTCGCTGTTGTGATCTTGTAGGAGAACCGTGTCAATGGCTCGGTCGGAGGCGTCCGCAGACATGACGTAGTCGATCGTTGGATCGGCTTATTGTAGGGTTGGCGTCAAGATCAGAGCGTTTTCTCAATGCGGTAAACACTATGTCGCTGGGGCATTCGTGAGTCCAAACGGCATGACCGTGAACTCGAAATGCCTGTAGTGTGTTCGGAATGCCGTCTTCTTGATGTTGGTGTCTGCCACGTGGATCTGGTGATAACCGCTGCGTAGGTCGATTTTGGTGAAGATTCGAGCTCCTCAGAGTTGGTCGAAAAGATCGTCGGCTCAAGGAAGAGGGTAACGGTTCTTGATGGTACCCTAGTGCCAGATGAATGCGTTAGTAAGTAATTATTTTTTTGTTCAAGTTCAATTGTTCGTGTGCGTGTTGTAAAAGGTTCGTGCTAGTCTATGTGCAATTTAATAATTCGTTTCTGGGTTCACCTCAACATTCTGTTGGGGCAGGTCATGTAATAGTGGTAATCGATGTTTTTCTCTGAGAATTGAGTTCAAAACGACGTGTTTCATGATTTCGTTGTGAAGTGGCGTGACGTGTATTTTTGGGTCCTGCATCCAGTATTTACGCACGAACGTTGGTTGTGCGACTTGCCCATTCAAACGACCGAAGTCGGCAAAAAACTGAAGCAGGACATGCACTAGGCCTGCAAAAATACCAGAGTGACAACGAAAACATGTGCATTGGTTTGCCTGATTTCGTTGCTTTTGTGTGCAAACCCAAAAAGAAAAAAATCCACGAATTAAGTGTGCAACCCATAAATTATTTAAAACCAAGAATTCATCTGGCACTAGGGTAGCATCATTCAACGCCCGGTATTCCACGCACATTCACATCTGACCAGTTTTCTTTTTCACAAATAATACAGGTGTGGCGCATGGTGACGTGGATGGGCGGATGAACCCTTGATCGAGCATCTCATCGACTTGTTCTTTCAGCTCGGTCAGCTCATGGTCGCTCATCTATAGGCCCCTCAAACTGTGGGTTGGCTGCCTGACTTTAGTTCGATGCGATGGTCAATGTCGCGTTGAGGTGGTTGGGGTTTTGGGAGTTCGTCGTGGAAGATGTCCGCAAACTCTCGGATGAGAGGTGCAAACTCCTCAAGGACCATTGCAAACTTTGTTGATGCTGATGAGGCTGATGAGGTCGATGAGGCTGTTGAGGCCGATGAGTCATCTACTACCACTCCCGTTTCCTCCATTGGCTCGAGATGTACAAGCCACGTATGAGCCCCTCATTCGATACAGTGGTTGGTCCCGTTGAGCGGTATCGGTTGCACTGGTCATCATTTCTTGGTCGCTTTGGCTTACTCTGCTGCTTCTACATCTGCTACTTCCATTGTTATCCTCTGCCCCACACGCGGAAGTTGTCACTTGGCACCGTTGATTTCTACGTAGACGTCGCCACTGTTCCTGTCAACCTGCAGATTGTGGTGGTAAAGGAATTCTCGTCCGAGAATGATTTTGTGGTTACTCATTAGACACAACCTCCAGACCGTTATATCTCGCAAGCCTCCCGCTTGAAGCCGTGGTTAGAGTCTTTGTATCTGTAGTCTCCGGTCGACGGTTTTTCCTTCAAACACCCCTGGTTTGGTCTGCAAACCCAGCTTTCGAACCATGTCGTTGCTTACGAAAGTGTGAGAGGATCCTCCATCCAATAGTGCCGCTATTGTTTTACAACTCTCGGGGTTGCATTTTTTGCAGTATCGCCAGTTGGACGTCCTCGTATTCCTCGTCGAACTTTGCGATCTCAGAATTCCTCTGCTGCATCATGAGCCGTTCAGATGGGCGATCGTTTGGCGCTTATCGCTCCTCTCGAACAAGAGTCGTGCCTTTCACTCCTGCCCTTTGCCGTTTACCGGCAATGTTTTCTGCAACTTCTCCTCCTTTTTTGACAGCTGCTTGCTTTGGCAGTTTCGAGTGATATGCCCACCATTTCTGTAGATACAACAGGTGCGCGTATCTCTCTGGTCGACGTCGTCCAATTCCATCAGAGTCGAGGAGTCGCCCGACTGGCCTTTTCCGTTCCCATGATAATTGTGGTTGGGAGTTTGCTAGTCATAGGATTCTTACAGCCGAGCGCTATAGTCGGCGCTGTCGATCCTTTTTGCTGCTGCGATCATCCGTGGTAAGTCATTTTGGATGCCTAAAATGGCAATCGCTCGCCGGATGTATCATTTGAGGCCGTTGTTGTAATGGAAACAGAGTTCATCGGGGGCAATGTCTGCACCAGTGATGATCTCGCAAAATCTTCGCGTGTACTCTACCACGCTGGACTGGTGATGGAGGCGTTGGAGCTTGTACCAAGCGTCGGACTTCTCGTTCAGCCGTTTGAAGCGTGCAAGTATTGCGCGTGAGAATTTTCTCCAGTCGGTTGATGGCGTTAGCACGTCTTGCCATTGCGGGTTGATCTGCTCCAAGGGTAGAACGCATGCGATCGACGATATGAGACGGGTGCCGCTGGCCGTTGATGAGGCCCCGCCGGTCTCTTGCTGCCATTGGATGGCCTTTAGGTCAGAGCGCCAACTTACTGCCGTGCCAAGCAAAAGCGCGGCCCTGATGTCAATCTTCTTCTGATTGTTGTTGGCCCCAACAACGGTTAAGTACACCTCCAAGCTCATCAGCCACATCCGAACCGTCAGTCATTCATAATTTGTAGGATTGAACGGTTCGGATGGGACTGGATGAATCTTGAGTTTGTTTTTGAGTTGGGTATTTCTCTCGACAAGCACCACCTTTCCTGCACTTGTGTTGAGAAAAGAGCCTCCATCGTGACGTTGAGTTGTTCGAGCAGATGGATGTTGATTCCCTCGAGTGCAGAAATAATGTTCGCGAGTTCCTTGTTGATCCGCACCTGTCATCTGGTGCCACCTGTCATTTCCGCTGTAGACGTCAAGGCTGTCGGTAGGGACGGTTGGTTTACCATTGTTGGATCCGTGATCGGGTTGGTCGTCGGTGCCGCCGTGATTGACCAAGTAGCCACATAGCTTACAACACAAGCGTTTGCTACCGCTTCAGAGTTCACGTGCAAAGGCATGTTCTGCTCCTCCATGGCCGAAATCATCGTAGAAGATCCGCTACTGGTCGTCGGATGCGCTTGCTTGCTTCATGTTGTAGTTGCTAAGTCTGCGAGGTGCTCGTTGAGAGAAACACCCAACTTTTGAACGAAGGTTCAAGAGTTGGGCATTTCTCTCGACGAGTACCGCCTCTCGTGCATTTGCATTGCAATGAGCCTCCATCGCGACGTCGAGTTATTGGAGTTGATGATTGTTGATCCCCTCGAGCATGGAAAAACTGTTCGCAAGTTCCTCGTTGATCCGCGCCTGTCGTTCGGTGCCACCTGTCGTTCCCGCAGTAGATGTTGAGGCTGTCGGTAGGGGCGGCTGGTTTACCGCCGTTGGATCCATTACCGGGTCGGTCGTTGGAGCTGTTGTAGTTGACCCAGCTGCCACATAGCTTGCAAAGCCAGTGTTTGCTACCGCTTCAGTGTTTGTGTGCATAGGCACGTTCCGCACCTCCATGGCCGAAGTCGTCGCCAAAGACCCGCAGCTGGTTGTCGGATGCGCTCGCTCGCTACACGTTGTAGTCACGAAGTCTGCGAAGTCTTGACGTGCGAGATGTAATGACGGCTTGTGCAAAGTAGTCTTCCAAATGCGTAAATTAGTCAGATGCCTCTTCAACATTGTTGCGCTCTGGTACCGAGTGTTATGCGGAATGGAGCGTAGATGGTGAACAGGTTGAAGTTGTGAGGCAGAACCCGGTTTGACATTTTGGGACACTTGAGCAAGTTATAATTAGCAGCAAGTGTACTTTAATGAAAAGTTTCCAAATGATTGAACACATGTATACAAGTGTCGAGTCACAAACGAGAAGTAGTCGGAGTCATCGAGTCGATTCTCGCGCGACGCGTGTGGAGTCGCGTCGCTCCACCGAGGAATCGGGGGGCTTCGAAGATCGACGGCAAAGATGTGAGATGCATCTTTACAAAATCTCAATATTTCTTGATGCGTTGAGAATTGAACAAAAGGTTGTGACACTTCTGTCGATGATTCTTGAAAGTGGTTGGAGTTGTCAAAAAGTGCAAGAAGGATCGTCGGGGGCGAGGGCAGGTGGCCAAATTACCCTCGACCATCGGAGAGAAAATTGAGGTCTTGTTGCACGGTGGGTTAATTGTGTAATGACAGAACTACCCACTCGGAAAGATGCGGGACTCGTTTACGTCTTGTACATGACATTAACATCGCATGGCATCCGGTGTCAACATGCTGATGTCGACAGACATCACAGAAAAATCACAAACATCTGTACATAAGGGGCTTGTGACTTTTCCATAGAACACTTGTGAAATATTTGAATGGGGGGCCTGAAACACCCCATGCAATGAAAGGGAACCTGCTAGGCCCCACGTGTTGCGCCGAGTGGAACATGGGTGGATCACAGGGATGAGGTGCGGGACAAAAGACGAAACACCTGTTTTGAGCCGGTTTTAGGACAAACGGACATTGACGCGTGTGTCACCCCCTGTGCACCGCGGCAGATTCATGTTGTGTGCTTGTCAGTTGCCGTTTCTGTCTGCATTACTAAGCTATTAGAGCTTATGAGACTGTGTGTGTCTCCCTAGCCTAACCCTGCTATTTCCTGTACCTGCTTGCTCGCTAGTACGTCAGCTGACTGGACAGTGTTACCACGTCAACAGTAGCAAGGCTAGGGAGCTTCCTAGCAGATTCTCTTGGTACCAGAGTAGTGAGACCTCTCTTATTGAGTTGCGCCAAATAGAGGCAACACCGGTAGCTGTAGTGAGAGTCACCGTTATTACCGTATCATGGGACCTGCTGTAGCAGACGTCAGCAGTGGAGACGTCGCCTCGACTTTAGTAGGAGCGGCATCACCACGCAACAGCCACCACCATAGCAAGTGGATCTGCGACAGTAACAAGCTGCAGCAGCCACACCTAGTAGCAGCAGCAGCACACGATGGCAGCAACAACTGTGTCTGGCTACCATCCATGACATGAAAAGAAGGGAATAGTAGCTCGTAGTAGCTGAATGCGGTGACGGCTAAGAGCAGTGGCAGCGTGAAACGGCGGCAGTAGCTAGCAATAGCAACGGCATCAGCAGCAACAATAATAACAGTAGTATAACAATAACAACAGAGATAGTAGCAGCGCCCCAACAGCATATCAGCTTCTGTAGCGACAGCAGGAACAACAGCAACAACACCATAGCACCGGCAACGGCTATAGTAGCGTAGCAGGAATGGCTGCAGTCGGAGCAGCAGCAGACCCGTAATAGCAGCAGTGGTTGCTCTCTTGCGCAGCACTACTGCGGCGCAATAATTGTTGCTACTCGTGCTACGTGGCAACGCTACTACGCATTTGCGCAGAAGCTACGAAACAATGTGTTGACCGAAGCCACAAACAACCTGGTCTCATTGGCTATTTTAGGATTGGCTATGATAGTTCCATGATGCCACTCGGGTACCTAGGTGACCGCACTCTGGTTGTGCATTATTCATGGATTGCATGGATTCCATTGATTAGTTAAGTTGTGTGTCGTCGGGTTCCACCCTGGCGGCATGAACCCAACAAGTGGTTACCCACTTGTGGGTTGGTGGGTTGAGCGGGCTAGCCGCCTCACCCCACCAACTAGGAATAGGAAATTGTTTGCTTATTGTTCCTTCTCTTTGGTTCTTAGTTACTTGGGTTCCACGCGCTCTTCTACCTAATCCCACCTGTCCACCTGAGATAAGACAAAACTTGTGTAGCTTTTTTGTCTTCACATGGTATCGGAGCTAGGAGACAAAACACTTTTATCTTTTACAACAATCTTGTAGCCGGGTCTACTGGAGGTCCTTGCTGGATGCGTCAAAGTCACCTGGCACCACCCGGCGTGAGAAAAGTTGACAGAGGGTCGGCTTGTGCGTGGGCGCGGCCGAGAGAAGCGACAACAAGAAAAGAAAAAAAGGAGGGGGAGGGGGGAGACAAGTGCTGACAGCGACGGGAGCACCGCAACAGGCGAGACCGCCGGCCCGCCGCCCGCCTGAGGCCACCCTGAGGATCGAGAGCCGAGGGCCGATGGGCAGAAGGGCCAAGACGAGGGCCGAGGTCCAAGCCGAGGGCCGACAGGCCGTACACCAAGGGCCGACAGGCCGTAGACCGAGGGCGAGGCCGAGAGCCTCTACCGGGAGGTCTACCAGGGCAGCGGCAGCACCGGCCAATGGCAGCAGCAGTGCCGGCAGCAGCGGCGGCTGCAGTGAGCAGCAGCAGTAGCAGCAGAAACGACAGAAGCAGCAGGGGCATCAACAACAGCAGCAGTGTGCGGAGCAGCAGTAGCGCCGGTCAGAAGCAGCAGCAATAGCAGCGGCGGCGGTGGCTGCTGCGACGAGCGGCATCAGCAACAGTGGCAACATCGTCCAGCACTTGCAGCAGTAGCAGGCGTAGTGGCAGCAGCAGCAAGCAGAAGCAGTGACAGGAGCCACAAGAGAAGGAGAAGGAGAAGGAGAAGGAGAAGGAGAAGGAGAAGGAGAAGGAGAAGGAGAAGGAGGAGGAGGAGGAGGAGAAGGAGGAGGAGAAGGAGAAGGAGAAGGAGAAGGAGAAGGAGAAGGAGAAGGAGAAGAAGAAGGAGAAGGAGAAGGAGAAGGAGAAGGTG
>SZWC01006428.1:29799-50244 GCA_023375785.1 Penium margaritaceum
GGAGAGAGAGAGAGAGAGAGAGAGAGAGAGAGAGATCGCCTGTTTTTTCCTGCTTTCCCCTGTCCACCATGTCTTTTGTCGTTTCGTCACATCTTCCTGGGCTACTGCCCCGTCCGATGTCGTACTCTGCACCTTCCATCCCTGTTTTCTGTCATATGCCTGACGTCTTTGTGCCGTGCACTCATGGTCCCCGATTCACTTCATCCGTGGGAGGGGGTCCATCCTATCCCACACTAGTATTTTTCCGTTGTCATTTCTGTGATACACCTGGTCACAGTTGGCTTCGGTGTTCGTACCGTCCGCCCAATTGGATTCCACTGTTTCTTCACCATCACATTCAATCTGTCGTAGTTCCCTCTTCCCGTGCATGTGTCCTCACACAGGAATGTAAAGAGCGTCTGCAGTCACTCGTGTCCTCTCCCACATCCACCGTTGCATGTGCATCCCCCTTAGACCCCAAAAGTGACTCTTCTCCATTGTCCATCCCCTTGGTCACTATTGATCACCTTCCCTCCTCGGACAGTCATGATGTTTCTCCCATCGGTGTGTCATCCAGAAGCGCATTGCACTGTGTTTCTGTGGTCCTCGTGGTCCACGTGCTGGCCACCAAAGATATGTCTTTATCCCAAACACATGTTCCTTTAGCATCTCCATCTTTACCCACACGACACACACACCCTCCATGATCAACACTTCCATCCACAATCTTGTTCTCCCTCCTTGGCATGTCGGATGTTCCCGATCGCCTCATGTGCACAGTGGATGCCTTGGACATGATCTCTTCAGGAGAGCATGTCGCAACTGCTATCCAGGACGCAGTCCTTGATGTATCACTCGCAACCCACAGTCTCATCCATCGGGTCAACAAGATCACGAGCGAGAACATTGCAATGCATCGAACTGGTATCATCTCCACACCGCCAACGGCCCCAGCAGCAGCTCCTCCTTCTGCTCCACCTTGTCCAGTGTTCGCGCCCTCTCCTGACCCCAAGGCACAAAAAAGGAAGGAGAAGAAGAAGAAGGGCAAGGAGTAGTAGCCTTGTCTCTCTTGACCGTTGCTTCCTTTTATAATTTCTGGTCTGCACTTCCCTGGTGTAACTTGCTTCTTAGTCCAGCCATTGTGAGGCTGTTGTGGCTCAAGGAAAGTGTTGAGCGGAGCCACAAACAGCCTGGTATGATTGGCTATTTCAGGATTGGCTAGGATAGTCCATTGATTACCATGATGCCACCGGGGCTCCTAGGTGACTGCACTCTGGTTGTGCATTATTCACTTGCATGGATTCCATTGATTAGTTTAGTTGTGTGCCGCCGGGTTCCACCCTGGCGGCGTGATCCCCACAAGTGGTTACCCACTTGTGGGCTGGTGGATTGAGCGGGCTAGCTGCCTCACCCCACCAAATAGGAATAGAACAGTTTTGCTTATTGTTACTTCTCCTTGGTTCTTTAGTTAGTTGGGTTCTATGCGCTCGTCCACTTAATCCCACCTGTCCACCTGAGATAAGACAAAACTCGTGTAGATTTGTTGTCTTCACACAATGTACGTTGTGGAACTGCGCAGTCGTGAACAGGGGATTACGCGGTCACCACCCCCTCGGTCACGAGGAGTCCGCGTGACTAAAAAAAAGGGGACCAAAAAAAAAACGCTGGCGTAAAATGCGCCAGTGTTAAAAAAGTTACAGTAAGAAATTCTGCTGAAAACAGAGTGCTGATGTCATCATCTACAGTGCTAACATCAGCAATTACTCGGTCAAACATCAATGTTTTTCAAAGTTCCAACTCCTAGAGAAACACCGTCGGTTTCCTGTTTGGACCATTTTGACATTTGGCCCCACACGGAGCATTGCGATGGTGCCGGTCTGTGACAAGGGCAAAGGGCCTCACAGCAGCCACCTGAGGATCTACTGGAGTTGTACCATCTGTTCAATAGTTTACGTCCTAGACAGCGCCGCGGCCTTAGTACCCCTCATTACAGGTTGACACCAGGGACGAGGGGGAGATAGAAGATGACACATATGAGCACGAGTTTTGTGTCCTTGAAGAGCGCATTCGTGAGCTGCGTCTACGATCACAACCCCTCTCCTCGCTACCTTCTCGCCGTTGGGATCAGGCACGTCGTTCAACAGCGTTCACTTTTGGTGGTGAATCCATCACTGGTGGTCTCCCTATGCCTTGTCCAAAATCTCTCGAGCCTGAGGTCGTCCTCCCCACAGAGCGGTGACTGAAGGACTTTGGGACACCTCCTCTCCATTACAATCCCGATGAGGGCTTCAGTTGCGAGGAGACCTTGTTTCAGGTGTGGGCCAATTCTGAGGGTGTCTGGTGCGTCTGCCACAGCCAGTACCAGACCTGCGACGCTCACCAGGTCCAGATAGCAGCAAAAGTGATAGGCGGTTTTCTCTATTCCATACCGCCGGAGACTGTGGTTGACTTTTGCCCCTTCCTGGGTGACATCGGGACTGAGACTGGAGCAGATTCACACCTGGACTGGGAGCTAGCCCTGGCACTGTTTGCTGCGCAGACCTTTGTCATGAGGGCGGCTCCACTGCGTGAGTTTCACTCCCTCTGCTAAGGTCCCACAGAGATCACAGCTGACTACTAGAGGTGCGTGATGCGCCTTTACATGCGCCTTGGGAGTGGTGGCAGGACGGAGCTATGGACACTCGACACCATCATGGTGGGGGCGCACTTGGACCACGTGAAGCTCTTTATGGGCTTAGACCGTCTGGTGCTCTCTGAGTTTTTCTAGTCACTGAATTTATTTATGTGCCTCGATTAATTCATTGAAATGTCGAATTTGGCAAGATCCGACCACTAAAAAAAGGTTAAAACAAAAAATCAAAGTCAGTAGGCTACCGACCTGGAAAAACTAAATCGGCGGATGCTCTGAGTTTGCGTCCAAATTTGATGGTCAAGACCAAGCGTTGCTTGTTGAACGAGACCCGTACCTCGCGATATTGTTTGCAAAGGGGTACAAGGAGTTCGGCGGGTACGACAAGACCAAGGTCTAGTTTGATAAGGCGAGGAAAAAAAACAGACCAGAGGAAGCAAGAGAAGCAAACCAAGACTGAAAGGGCAAGAGAGAGGAAAGCTTTGTATTTGTCATAGGGGAAATGTGCGCCCTTCTTGTCTTTTCTTGTAATGTGAGTTTGTGATAGAAACTTAGATCATTCATTGAATTTCCTTTTGTCACAGTTTCAGGTTCCTAGTCGGCCTCTCAAGCACTCTTGTTCAGTAAGTCACGGCTAGGACGATCAGCTTAGAAATCCACATGGTTGTGTCAGCAGTAACGGTGTACAAAATGAGCAATATTCTAACACGTGCTTGTGCCGACCGCGGTGGCCTAGGAAACCTATGAACTTTACAGCGTGGGAACATCCTAGAAAAATACGATTGACGTTTATGGTGTGGCCTCACCGTTTCTCAGAGAGAGGACGCAGAAGAGGGGCAACCACTCTCTTGGCTTATACCGAGCAATGCTCTTTTGAACTTGCTCATGCTAGTTACACGACGAGCCTTCTGATGGCATAGCAAGTGCCAGACTAACCAAGAGCATCAAAGGAAAAGGTAGTGATGGCTTCACCACATGCCCTTGGCGGACGCCAAAAGTTGGGGGTTGTGGCCGGAAGCATAATTGCCAACCCAAAGGCGACCACGTTTCTGACGGTTATCCACGCTAAACTTGGTGAAAGCAAGGATGCAAAAGCTTAAACGACACTCAAATTGTATGTTAAAATGCAAGTGGACAATGTCCATGAGACAGACGACGTACTCGGGGAGGACTAGTGGGATATAGATCACGAAGACAATGAGGAATAAAGCCATCTTCATTTCCAAAACAAGAACTTGAGCCGATTGCTTGAGAAAGGTAAGGCATCCATAATGTGAGAAGAAGCTGCTGATAGTAGTGATGCTGTCAACAGAAGCAAGGGCGTAAAGAATAACCATGCAAGAAACTCTGACAAGCACAAGCTGGACAATGTTACGGTGGAGGAAGTTTGCACCGCTCACCAAAAGATCATAGAGGAAACTGCCCAGATAATGGGATGACTCATAATCAGAGTAATGGCGGATGACAAATTTCTTTAAAGAAATGGGCCTTCTTGGGGGCGTGCACGCAAGCCGTACTCTCCTCCAGTAAGTGAAGGCCCACGGATTGTCCAATATTCTCGAGGCCATCGTCGAGGCTTTGACAACATTAGGGCTGAAGATTACCTTTACCAACCCGCTGGCCCACTTCCGGCAAGGTATCATAGATCTTGATTGTGATCGCCAGCTCCAACGCCTGGCCACACATGAGGCAATGCCCCCATGCAACAAACTCGACAAGGTATTGCAGATTTTGACTCAAGTACATATGCAACAGCGGCCGGAGCGTGCTGCGGGTGTTGAAGGTGCTACTAGTGGTAGCTAAGACCTGCCAACCTTGATGACCTCAGGGCCGGTCATGTACATGACATTTCTCCACAACGTGGAGATCGTTCATGAGGGCATGGAGCTTACCAACTGGTTGCACCAGATAAAGCATATTCTGCATGTCCACAAGACTATATTCAGTCAATGAAGTGACCTTGCCATGATGTGAATCGAAGACAAGCTCTTTAAGTACGTGGTCAAGGAGTGGGGCGCGTAACAGCCTCAGTTGAAGTGGCAATCTATGGCCGTGGAAGGCCTCCTGTGCCATCATGTGCAATAAGTGTTATTGGTATTAAGTGACACACCGAGCCTTCAACACGGTCACAATCAAGGACTCCAAGAAGGTAGATAGCTTGCTCGAGTATTACCTGAGTGAGTTCACCACACTCGTGGAGGAAGTCGAAAGCTTTAACGAGTACGGTGGAACTCATACATTCAAGTACCTGAAGTGATTGCTATTGGAGTACTTGCGTGATGGTGCAAGCAAGAAGCTGAAGGACAATATCAACACCATTGCAACAGGCAAAACTATGTTAAGCAAGACGATGTTGCGTGAGTGAATTGTACTTGGTTAATGTCAAGTGCTACTCAGAAACACTGCCAGAAATGTGCTTGCACAGTAATGTTGCGGCATGTGCGTGGATGCTCCAAGGGCTCAAAGAATAGACAAAAAGAAAATGAGGACTTGGGAAAGCAGCCTATGAACCCTTCAATCAAGAGGACTGGCAGGCTCAAGGCCCCAAAACACAAGCATAGCATCGATAAGCTTTGAGCGGTGCGTGAGCTTTGCAACACAACCTTTCTTGAAGAGCTCTGTCACAACTGCATAGAACTTAGGCACTTTAGGGAAAACTGCCCCAAGGCCGCTGGTGTGGGACAAGAGGCAACAAAATTGGGTGAAGCTGCATCACCTCGTGGAGATTGTGTTGTAGGTTTCCTTGGACAGGGTCGTAGATAAGGCCGCGGTCGTGGAAATGGGCCTGGTCATGGAAACCGCCAGGGTCGTGGCGCGGGTTTTCCCTGTCCATGAGTGACATTAGCAGGGACCACTTAGGGGGGAAACATAATAGATCACAAGTGTGGGTTCATGCTTGCTAACGATGAAGTTACATGATTTTATATCTATGACGATTTCAGGTTTATTCTGTTATTTACTGTCTAAATGAACCATATTCCATACTTGTTTATCACCAATGCCCACTAAACCTTACATCTACAAATAAAATACATCATCAAAGTTGCTCAGGGGTGGCAATACCAATTTCTCAGCACAAAATGTGATATTCTCTGATCGACCCAAGCGGTATCAAGGGGCGAGTGCAATCACATTTTCAATATCTTTGATGGATGATTTTGACCAGATAAAGTGTAAAGACTAAGAGGTATTCGTAGAATTCATGCATAGTAAACAAAAATGGACTGGAGTGGGTAAAAAACTAGAGTTGTGATGCCTGCTTTTGTTGATTTCATGTTTACTACAAACTTGGTTCACCATAAATGAGCTTGATCACTCAAAATAGTAGAGACAACATGGCGATGCAGTTGAGGAGAAAGCTAATTGATATCCCCATGATCATGCTTACTGACACCAAAGGAGATGACTCCTTCATGAGCCCCGGCTTCACCCCAAAAATTGGCCTAGAATACGATTCATTGGACATTGGAATTGTCGTTTGTGACACCCGTACAGTACCCGTGATCGATACGTGTCAAGCAAAGATTGTGGCTACACACAAAGTGTTACATTAAGGGTGCTCAACTTGCTGGATCTTTCATTGTACTGCTAGGTGATCACCTTGATCCTCTGGTCATTGAGGAGTCACCGCAGATGACTCCATAATTCAAACCCATGTATTGCCTCAGTCCGGCTGAAAGGCAAGAGACCAAAATCCAAATCAAGTAGTACCTTATAGAAGGGTGGATCGAGCCGAGTAGCTTGCTATTGGGTATGCTAATCATGTCTGTGATTTACACATGTGCATAAAATACAGAGCGCAGAACGAATGGACGATGAAAAATCAATTATCCTTTCCACGGATGAGGACTTCTTTGACCAACTCCAGGTATTAACAGTCTTTTTGTATTTGAAGTTATCTTAAGGATACCATCAAATCCACATCTTGCAGAATGATGTGTCTGAAGCAATGTTCAGAACACACGTGGGATATTATAAGTTTCAAAGTTTGTGCTTTGGATGGATGAACGCCCTAACAACTTTTCAAGGAGAAGCAAACCAATCGTTTCCAAACAAATTGGTCTATGTATCTTGATTTGATTGGACAATATCCATACATGATATGAATCAAAAGAAGAGCACATAAAAAATTTGTGTAAAGTCCTCCCGATCCTTTGGGAATTAAACATGTATAAAAAGTAAGCAAGTACAAGCTCGCACAAGACGAGCTTGAATTCCTTATATACATAGTTGGTGAAGACATCATCCGCATTGATCCACGAAATCTCCACGCCGTAGCCGGTTGGCCATTACCAGAGAATGTCAGGTAGACCCTGTCTTTCCTCCACCTTGCAAATCATTTTCGATTTATGTAATGAATTCCGACCCTGGTAGCATTGCTAACCAGGCTCAATTGAAAAGACACTCTGTCAAAATGGACATCTTATTGTGAGAGCGCTTTTCTTAAAGGCAAAAAACTTTGATCTACAGTGACCGTCTTCGTCCTCCTAGATCCATCAAATCCTAGGAGATGTGGTGTGATGACTCAGTGGTAAGACTTGGAGCTGCCCTTTAGTAGAGCAGGCACCAAGTTGTGTATGGGAGCTGAAAGCTCATTACAGCTAAAATGTGATACACGAATGATGAGCAAGAACTCCTTGCTGCGGTACACGCCTTCAAGACATAGCATTGTTACCTCAAGAGTGGAGAGGAGGGTATTATGGTCGTAACCGACCATCGGTGTTTTGTCAAATACAACCAAAGCCGTCAGGATGACAGGCGCATCGGAGAGATTATCTCAGCCGATTCTTGTTTTCATGGGTGTATCAGCAAGGATGCATCTACGTGGCGGATCCACTAAGAGGATTGCCAATGGATATAAAAACAACCACTGAACCCACTGGTTTTTTTATGATCATTAAGTTAGCCACAACACAGGTACCAAATCCTTTCCTACTTTGCTGAAAACACCTGAAAAGAATATCCAATAGAATGGTTATGTAAACAGGATCTGGATAGGATGCTGTGTGGATTATTGGCTTGAAGACTCTCAAGATTTAGACAAGCAAAAAATGGTGGAAAGCACAAGAATCAATGACAATGAACAAGTTGTTGGGCCGGACACGGGAGAACTTCCAGCGAAGATAATCCTACACTTCCACGACCCGCTAGTGTCAGGGCACATGGGGCCACAAAAAGGGGACATGCACTCTCAAACCACTATATGAAGCTAGGATGGAGTTTTGATGTCTGAAAAAATTGCATGACATGAGACCCATGTCTCCAGAACAAGACTAGTAAGAAAAACCCTCCTTGAATCCTCCAAGAATTTCCCATTCCAAAGACTTATGGAGGTGCTTCAATATAGACTTTTGTAACGAGTCTTCTAGACATAGACCGTGGCCATGATAAAATCTTGTTGGTTGTGGATTTCCTGACTAAGATGACATGCTTCAATCCTACAACCATAGGTGTGAACGTGGAGGAGATCACTCGATTCTTCTCCGAGGGTGTCGTGAAGTTCCAAGGTTTATCATTGTGTATGAACTCCGACTGAGATAGGAAGTTTGCTAGTACGGAAGATGAATGAGTGTTTCAGAAGTGAGTTTGGCATTAAACCCTCAAACCAATGGAAAATCAGAGCACAAAGATATTGCTATGGCTCAGATGCTCCACATGTATGTTCACACTGCCGTGAGTGACTATCATACATTATCAGCAGTGGCAGTATTTGCACGGACCAACTGCATGAAACAATTCGCACTGTTCACAGGGTTTGCATTGAACAATGGTTGTCATTGAGTGGTTTCCTCTTCATTGCTAAAGTATGGGAGAAAGGAGAGACAAGTTCATTCTTCTCAAGCTTTTTCTGAGCATACACATTCTTTGTTCGAGGAGGCGAAGGGTCACAATCAAGTGGCTCGGCAACAACAGAAGGCATATGCATACAAATTTCATAGTGAGATGTTGTTTGATACCAATGAAAAGCTGTTGCACAGCACCAGAAACCTTTAGCTGAATCTGCATTGAGTGAAAGAAACTTATGACAAAGTGGATGAGGCCATATCCCATCATGGCATGTGTCCCGCCAGTGGCATACCGGTTGTTACTCCCAAGGTGTATGAAGATACATAATGTTTTTCATGCGAGCCTATTGGCTCCACACATAGTAGAAAGAATCGTTATACTGCCACAGAGTATCCTTTTTGCAGACGGCGAACACGAGGTTCTTTACCTACTCCAGCACCAAGAGCATTTGGCCGGTTGTAGACATGAGCATAACCCATGGGAGTTTTTTTTGTTTTTTTTTTTTTTCACGAGAGTAGTCAACAGGTATTGGAGATGACCAACATATTGTATGGGTAGGCACATGGTAGGCGGCACCACCTGAATGTTGACGTAGTGACCTTTGTTCTCATCGGGCGGCATTGATGGAAAGGCACAACTGGCGGACATGGTTGTCGCACGGACCCTCCATATTGAGGAGAAAGGTCGTTGGTCATACTGGCCTATAGGTTGTAGCTTAGGTCAAGACATTGATCCATGTATTCATGTCTTAGTTCATGGTTGAGAATTGTTTGATTTCATTCACAACTTTGCTAATTCATTATCACACACTCCTTCTTGTTGTCCATGAACCAGGACGGTTTAACACAAGAGGGAAGGAATGTAGTTGGAGGACCGGTTCGGCCCTCCAACCTTGCCAAAGTCAGGAAGTGGCCAGCAAGGGCTGGTCAGTGGCCAGCCACTGGCTGGCCGCCGGCCAGCTGGCATCTGGCGGGCTGGATGGTTGGCCATTGGTGAGGTGACCGGCTGGCCATCTGCCGTCTGATCACCAGCCGTTGACCAAGTTGGTGGCTTAATTGGTGGCCAGGAGGTTACGAGGACCTCAAGGGCGTGGTTAGTGGCCTCATGCCCTTGACCTTGCTTGCTCCTCGTCACTGAGAGTACAAGCGAGAATGAGCGGAGAGTGAGCAAGAGATAGCAAGGGGGAATAAAGAAGACGGTATGAAACTACTAGATGTACTTTAAACACGACAAATTTGTGACATCGCGCAAAACCAATAAACGGAAGTTTGACTTGCATGAACTTCATGTTTGTCTAACAAAAAACTCATACCAACATAAGAGTTCGGGGTACAAACTCCCTTGTCCAGGACCCTAAACAAGGGGGTGAGAAAAAAAGTGGAACTGGGCCTCTTGAGACTCAAAATGTTTGAGTTTTCCATATACAAGGTCAATGCTGATGATTTCTCCAGAGTGACGTGGACGGGAAAACCATTCAAGCGAGTTCTAGATGTTGTTTTGTGAACTCAGATGAAGACCCTTGTCTAGGAGCAGGAGTCACTGCCACTACGGTCCTAATGTGTGGTTCAGCCACAATGTCAAAGGATGATGAAGTAAACAACAATGATGTACATGAAAGTGTTATGAAGACCAATGTGTGTTTCTAACGTGCTTCCCCGTGTTAAAGAAAATATCATTGGCTGCTTGCACCTCAGTGACGACTGCAGGCTTTTTAACACTAAGGCTGCCTTTCAGGGTGGCACAAAGCACTACCATAATGAAATACAGGTGAAGGCTCATTTCCATCCTTCAAACTGTTTATTTGAGCATATTGAAGAGGGCAAGTGCTGTTCTTTTTTTCTATCTTGTACTGGAGGACAGAAATGGTTGTAATAAAGCGACTTAGAGTTGATGTAGGTGTGGATTTTTATTTCTTTGGCCAATTGAAAGGATTTGAAGTTGTGCCAAATTAACAATAGATGTTCGGACAATGAAAATTATTGAGTTTTGGGCTCCATCCACATGAATGATTCAACATGTTATTGTAGAATCTTCTTGGAGAGCTGGGAGGTATGGAGGTATGGTTAATTGAGGCCATTTCATACACTAGTTTTCTAGTGTGCCTCTTGAGTGTGCTCTCTCCTATGGTAGTGATTTACACCAATTTCATATCCTCATTCCTTAGTGTATGAAAAGAGTGTACCTTTATTTTTTATGATTAAAAAATGTTACTCTTTTGACGGACCTCAGTACTTGGGGCTAGTGTATGTGAAGAATGTGCTCATTGTCTATAAAAGAATACACCGAGAGTTCACTGAGTGCATTGATTTATCTCAAATTTCAATGCACTTCTTGAGAGCACTAGTCTTGAGTGTTTTCATCAAGTGTATTTTTGTCTCATGTGGGGAGTAAAAGTTCCTTATAGGAGGGGTCCCAGTGCGTGGGGATAGTGTATGTGATGAGTGCGCTCATCATCCATATAATAATACAATAAGAGTACACTGAGTGCATTGTTTTATCTCATTTCTCAATGCACTTCTTGATCACACTATTCTTGAGTGTTTTCACCGAGTACATTTTTGTCTCATGTGGGAATTAAAGGTTTCTCATAGGAGGGGGGGCAGTGCGTGGGGCTAGTGTATGTGACGAGTGCGCTCATCATCCATACAAAAAAACACCTAAAGCACATTGGGTGCGTTGTTTTGTCTCATTTGTCAACGCACTCCTTGAGCGCACTAGTCTTGAGTGTTTTCATCAAGTGCCTTTTTGTCTCATGTGGGGAGTAAAAGTTTCTAACAGGAGGGGGGTCAGTGCGTGGGGCTAGTGTATTTGACAAGTGTATTCATCACCCATACAAAAAACACTCATAGTGCACTGAGTGCAGTTTTTTTGTCTCATTTGTCAACGCACTTCTTGAGCACACTAGTCTTGAGTGTTTTCACCAAGTGTGTTTGTTCTATTGTTTTTTGCATTCACATAAGGTTCCCATTATTGTACGTTTAAGAGAACACACCATAAAAACATAATATTATTAAAAAGAGTGAACTATTTGTTTCCACAAAAGCATACTATAGTTGAAAACAATAACTCTTACATTTTTGTAGGTTATAGTCTAATTCAATTTTGGGTAGATATAGAGATTTTTGAAATACGATTCGTTCTTGTTTTCTTAATTTACACGGAAATTAAATCCATTTAGAAATGCATCTCCATGTTTCTCATTACGTTTTTATGAGATTTGGGCCAATCAGGTGTGTTTCGAAGATAACACCAAAATAAACAGAAATATTGTCTTACACTATAACACAACATTTATTTCAACTTCAAAATATTTTTTACAGTTGATGTAGACTTTAACAGGTTGAATTATATATAAGAGGTAATACTGTCCAATATTCTTGAGTTGAACGTATACATGTCCTGAATGTCATATGTTCCCTACGAACAATCTTTCTCACACTCGTTCTCTGAATAGCTCGCTCGCACCATACAGTGTCGATTATCGCTTCGAGCTGCTGGAAACGTTTGACTTGACGACCGTCTACTCGGAAGTGTGAGTAAACGGTCAGTAAGTCGAATGTTTGTTTGTCCTGGTTACACGTACTTTGTCAGATACGGCGCTCGACTTCTCGCAGGGTGGTCTTGTCAGCCCCACAGTGTACGGGGGTAGTGCATGTGGCGAGTGCACTGAGAATGAGTGGGGAAGTGCACTTATCACGCACTCAGTGTGTGACAGCCTCATCTCAAATTGGAGCATTGCGAGGATCAATCTAGAATTTCCATCAGCAAACCATCTGGGTTTGCAATCTAAGATTGACGTCAAAAAACCGCGAACGTACTTACTGGGAGGTTCGAGATTTGAGTTGGAGAAGGCGATCGAAGGTCCCGATCAGCAGATATTCAGATCAAAGATCCATTTCTAAATCCGTTTCGAATATGAACGGGAATGGAAACATTCGTAGTACACCATTCTCTTTGAACTGCTTGCCCTGGACATAAGGAATATCGCCGAACGTCGATTGGCCGCTATCGTCGATGTTTACAAAGTCCAACTGTATGCTTGTTCTTTGAAATTAAATATCGACATCGAATGCTCACGACATAGAAGTTTTAAAATGGATACGAAGATCTTCAATCGATTGCCGACGGAATCGTTGGCTCAGATGTTTTGCATTAACCCGTCGCAAATAATATTGACGTCAAGAACAGTGTTTGGTTACGAAAAAACGGGTCCCCGGAGAAACGACGGGTTCCCACAAGGGAAAACCGTCAGCTCAACAGAAACAACAAATGTTGTTCTCCTTCTTCATCATTTGTTCGACATGCTAGGTCGAAACCTTCGCAAACCGAGTTCCATGCGTGATAACAAACATTGCAAACTATTGCGTACAGTATCTGTACACCACAGCACACCAAGTGTGTGATAAGTGCACTTTGTCACCCAAATCGATCGCACTGACCCATATGCACTTTGCCTCGCACTAGGGGGTCTTAGGAACGGGACGTGTTCCTCCTCGGACATCCGACAGCAATGAGGTAAGTGAAGTGACAAGATATCCGGATATCGGCCGGCAGATATTGACGGCCGTCGGTCTTTGACGCGAGACACTGACTCCAATCGGCCACTCGATAGGACAAAATGTAAGATGCGCTTGACACCCCTGAGCGAGATTAGTCGATGTCTCCAACGTCTGACTTGAAGAGAAATGTATAGGTGTTATGACTGAAATGTTAATACAATAATATCCCAATTGGAAAATGTGATACTAGTATAGGTCAGAGGATAATATCTAAATACTTTTTGCCAAACAAAGCACAAAAGTAAACAGTCATGAAAATAAAAGAGTGAATTAAAGATTATGAATTATTGTATTGGAGGGAAGGGGGTAGAAAGAGAGAGAGAGAGAGAGAGAGAGAGAGAGAGCATATGAGCACACTGTTCAGATGCATTGGTTGTAGAGTGCATTCTGTCAATGCATTGTGTTAGTGCATGCGTAAGGGCGCACTGGAAAAGTAGTGCGTGATTCGTCCACTATTGGGCATACATGGAGGTATGAAGGGTAAAGTTTGCAGGATTGGATTGAAGGTGCCAGCAAGGATGAGGCAGGTCTATGAGTGTTAGTACATTCACAAGTGTTGGAACTAGGAGAGAGGAGGAGCCTTCAAGTAGCAAGCACTTGGGACTGAAAGGGGATGGATTATGCGTCAGAATGGTGGTTGAATCGTACAAGATGACGGAGTACATGATTAGCTAGAGTTGGCCACACCATTTAGTCATTGAGACCCAGTTTCACACACTAGTGTCCAAAACCTCAAAGGGCCAAATAGCTCGGAAATCCGCACCACGTGCACTATTAAGCTGGCATACCCACGGGTTGACAATTTGGCACGGTATACCCGGCGTACTAAAAAAATAGAAACCGGATACCCATGAATATTACGTCTGCTCACGGCATACTCGGACCTAAAAAGTTAGCTACGTCATACGGACATGCCGTTTCTTTTCTTATTAATTGGGTATGCCGTATACAATCTTCATTTTTGGTTTGCACATATCAAATCATCTATGGTTTATTCGGGAATCATGACGTCATCTTTATAAAGATTTCTACAGGTTCGGATGTTGGACTGGCGGCATTGAGTTCTAACATACTTAAGTATGTAATGATGTCGTTTAAATGTCTGTGGTATATGATTTAGCTGTAATTTTTAAGGGGGTAATAATTTTTTTACACGAGTATGACACAGTGCCGTGTAGTTGTTGTCGGTGTTCCGTAGGAGGGCCTTGTTTGGCTGAGCGCAAATAATGATCTAGTTTGTGTATGGGTACACCGTTGTAAGATTTTCACCTCGAGGTACTCCGTTCCTAAAACACCGGACTCGAGTATGCCGTTTTGATTTTGCCGGAAGCTGGATATGCGATGCCAAAATCAAAGTGGTCTGGGCATGCCGTTCCAAAATGAGTAGGTGCGGGTACGACAACTCAAAAGTTGGACATGGTGGGTATCTAGTTGCTCCTTCCAATCTCAAACAAGAGAGGGAATTAGCCTGGGAATCAGGCTAACCAATCACACACAATGTAGAGAGCTAGAAAACACTCTCATGACACACTCGTACTGGTCTCATCACCTGAAATACCATGAAACATCGCCATGTGTCCATGGCTAGCACACAAGCAAGAGAGGATGATCTCACCTCACCTTGAAGGTAAGGAGAGATGCCTTCTTCTCACCCAGTACACTCTACAAGGTAATCCGAAGATCAAAATCCTTTTTGGATGTTTCCACCATCAGGTCTCAACCCTAGACCTCTTGCTACTTTCTTTGCTCAGGCTAAGGCATTAAACCTTCGTCCTTGGTCACCAAGACCCCAACGATCCACATTGACGTAAAATCTGAAAATTCTGAAATCTCAATCTGACTGCTGAATTGGGCTAAATCTCGGACCATAGATTTTTTTCACTTGATCTTTACATTGGTGAAGTTGGATTAGCAATTGGAATAGGCATATAATGTTTTGGACTTGCTCCCGTGGACCCGAAACTCAACTATATGGTCTGATTCCCAACAATCTCCCAGTTTGCCGTACTTGTAGCGGGCTGAGTCCACACATCTTTATGCAAAACTGGGTCACTGGATTGGTATGGAAATCGGCAACATGCTTGATGGTTGAAGTGAACTCCAGCCTCATAGAATCCTCTTGCACTATGTGCCCGATAAAGTGATAGGTGATGCCGACGTGCTTGGTGCGAACATGGTTCTTCATATTCTTGGCGAGTAGAATTGCTATCTGGTTGTCGATGCCCATGGAAACTAAAACTGCTGCACTCTCACTCATATCTGGCATGAGAAGTTGAATCCAAACTGCTTCCTTGGTGCCAAAGCTGAGACAGACATTCTTAACTTCCGTGCTTCATGTGGCCACGACCCTCATCGCCTGCTACACCAGTTGATGGTACAGCCATTCATGAGAAGCACATGTCCAGAGATGGGCTTGCAACATTTTGGGTTTGAAGCCCAACATGCATCTGCGTAGTTAATGATGTTGTTTTTGTTATTTTTGCATGCAAAGCTACGTTGATGGTTCTAGGAAGGTTACAAAAGATCCACTTTACCATCTTCTGGTGCTTGGTCCGGGATTGGCCATATGTTGACTCACAACGCTCATAGCCTACGCAAGTACCAGCCTAGTGGCCACCATTAGGTACATGACACTGCCGACGAAACTCTAGTACTTCTGCCGCTCAGTTGCATCTACGTCTCTACTAAAACTGACAAAGTGCTGTCACGTCTCGAGAGACATGCCAACAATTTTGGCTTCTGCCTTGCCGAACTACTATAGGACGTCCTTGATGGAGTGACTGTGCTACAACAAGAGAGTGTGTTACTTGTCGTCACATGTGACTTGGATACCGAGGAAGAAGGATACCTCATCAACATCAGACATATTGAAGTACTCCTACATGGCATCCTGAAAATTATATTATGCACACAAATTGTTACAAAGGAGGTTCAATTCATCAACATAAATGATAATGATGAGGATCTCATGCTCATGCTCTCACGGTAGACGCAGTAGTCACACTTGCCGCACTCATATCCCATACACAATAGTGCCGCATCTAGCTTCTGGTTCCGAGCATGTGATGCCTGCTTGAGACCTGAAAACAACTTCTGCAGCTTGCAAACCTGGTGCTCTTGGCCATTTATGACGAACCCCTCTGGCTGATCCACGTAGATCTCCTTTGTGCCTCGGTCTTTTGAGACCAATACTGTCTGTCTTGATGTACTCCCTTTGTCTCCTCTCCTTTCTCCAGTTCGGCGTGTGTGTTTTTAATTGTGTTCTCTCTCTTGAACACCAACATTGTTTGCATTGGTCCCCTGCCATGTGAACTCGGACATTGTGTCCAAGCTCATTTGGACTTAGCAAGCCCCCAGTCTTGACACGACCTCCTTGAAGAAGCCGCCCAAGATCAACTGTCTCTTCATTGCTCAGGGTAAGATGGATCACTTCAGTTATCCTAACTCCACTACCCGGGCACTGCGTCCGCTCAATCTGGTCCACTCGGACCTTCTCGGTCCCCTCCCTGTGAATTCTCTCTTTGATCGGGGACAGTATGTTTGCACTCTGACTGATGTGTTCATCCAAATGCGGTGGGTTTACAGCCTATGCCACAAGAGCGATGCCATCCTTGCAATCCGCCTGTGGCTCGTGATGTCTTATCACACCCTTCACACGTTCCGCTCGGATCGTGGTGGTTAGTTCTGAGCAAGAACCAGGACCAGTAGGGGTCCAAGGTCTCACCTCGGGGTTACATGTGTTCCTTCCTCATAATTTCCCCGTGAAAAAAAGGCCTGGTGCTTTTTGGACGCTGCTCAACACCACATCGTCAGGTTTGAAGATTCTCTCTTCTTTTAGTCTCCCGCCTACTGCGGCGTATCCAGCATTCTGTTACTGACCACCGACCGCGTTCCTACCTGTGTGGCTAAGCAACGGATGGGGAAGTCTACACCTGTGGACGGGTTCTTTCGCGAATCCTCACCTACGGTCCGTTCTTCAGCTGATGATGATCTGGTCAATAGGCTATGGGTCCTGTGGCCTCGATGGTTCTTCTAGAACACCTGCTCCCGTGCCAATTCCCGTTCCCTTTGGCACACCTGTTCCCATGCCAATGTCAGTTCCCCTTTGTACACCTGCTCTCATGCCAATGTCAGTCCCCTCTAACACACCTGCTCCCGTGCTTATGCCAGTTCACTCTTGCACGCCTAGCCTCATGCCGGTGGTAATATCCCCAATCATGCTTGGTCCCAAACCTACACCTACTTCCTAGCACGTGAGCCAACACCTGGCCATGATCATCATGCACCCTCTTTCCTTCCCTATCAGCCTGAAACCACGCGGTCGCAGCACACCCGCCCTCTCCATAGCCCGACGAGAGCATCTCAACATCGGGCTACTCCTCCAAGCCTGGTGGTCTCTAGGACTATGCGATCGGCTGAGTTATCATCCAGATGCCGCACTCACTATGTTCAGAGTGGTGAACTTGGCACAAAGGCCCTTGGCCTTAGTGTCTAGGCAGACTAAGGTGCATCCAACGTGCTCTGTTGCTCACGATTTGGTCTATAGCGAGCTCTTGATCCATTGTAATACGGCAGTTAATCTTGTCATAGTCAGACAGAGTCTCGAGGCGTGTGTCTTGGCCACTCGGAGCCCTCCCTTGACCGTGCCTGATCTATGCACATCAAAGGAGGCAATTTTGCCTCAAGACTTAGAATTGTGGTGTGCCACTTGTGAGGATGAGCTGAGATTTGTCGTTGAGCACGATGTCTATGAGCTTTTCGACCTCTCGCCTGAACATAAGGCTGTGAAATCCAAGTGGATGTTTTGCAAGAAGGTGAAGCGTGATGGCACAATGGATTGCTACAAGGTCCAACTGAATGCCAAGGGGTTCTTACAAGTTGAGGGTGTGGATTTCAGTGACACCTTTGCATCCATTGGCGGTATGACCACCGCTCGCTCGTGTTTAAGGTTGTTGTGTACCATGACTGGGAGCTGCACTAGATAGATGTGAACAGTATATTCCTCCATGGGACTGTAGAGGAGGAGATCTATGTTCCAGCCACCTGTCAATGACAAGGTCTGGTGATTACGTTAGGCCTTGTATAGCTTGAAATAGTTACACCGGTGGTAGAACTAGGAGATCACCAACACGCTGATGTGTGTCGAATACGTGTATAGTGATGTCGACTTGTTCCTCATCCTTGTATAGACAAGTGAGAGATTTACATCCATCTTGGTCTACGTGGACAGCCTCACAGTTACGTCTCCTTCAAAGGAGGCAGTGAAGCATGCCAAGGTAGTCCTTCTAGCTACCTACAGGAGAAAGATTGTGGTCCTGCAGTTATTCTCCTGGGGATGGAGATCGTACGTGATCGTCACTAGTGGACACTCTTGCTACGTGAGGCACGTCACGCTCACATTGTAAAGGAGCAGCTTGCTGATCTCATTGGTGCAGTTCCCATAGCCTCCATCCCCATCACACCTGATGGACAGAATACCCCCAAGGTGGATGATCCGATGCAGCTCGAGGAGACGATGGATGTGACCATGTAATGATCACGTCCACCGATGTACTTATTGGCTTCTGATGTAAATGGCCACAACCAAAATTGTCTTCGCTGTCAACCTCCATAAAAAGTTCTCTTAGTGTCCCCAAACAAGAGGTCATCACCTGTTCTCACCTGTTTACAATGTGTAACCTTTTGTGTTTGTAGGAACAAGGTAAACACATACATCATGTCCTCACGCAATGGCCCATCGATCAGCAGTGCATCGTTGGCATCAAAGAGCATGCACCACTGACTTTGTGTTAGTGAGGACACACTAGACTGGCAGTCTAACTGCCTCCCGCGTAGCATGTTTATGTATAGTTTGGGCACAAGAAACACCCCAGTCAGCCACAACATCCTCCTGGTGCTTGAAGAGCAATGGTGCCTATCCCTCAACAGCCAAAACCTCCCAGACCCGGTCCGAACCCCATCAGCACCATACAATGCATGCAGAGTCAACAATAGTGGTTCGGCATCATGTGATGCAACGATGATGTACAGAGAAACCATTCATGCATGTGCAGGGAGTGCTGATTGGTGATTTGTGTGTGTCCAAGTTGCTGCTCATGTTCTTGGGATGCTGCACGGGGTTTGCTGGATCTCCATGGGTTTCCACCCACTGCAAGCTACTGCCTCTCGATCACCTTCCCATACACGCAATGCTCCTACAACGGAACTGGGACTGGTGCAGGTGTGGCAGGCAAAGCGTATTACGGGCCATGGTTCCCCGCTCGCATCAAGACCATGCTCTCAGAGGTAGCTTCTAGAGCCGTTTTCGCCACTGACGGTTGAAAGGGTGAAAACAGCATGAAGAATGTGGAGATGACGGCACGCTGGATGTCAGACAGGAAAATTAAGACGATGGTCTTTCTTTTCCCGCAGTTCCAGAAAGCCCTACTCCTGTCAGGTTGTTTGAAGTTTTCTCCCCTGCACTGGATTCATGAGGTTTGTGGGACCACATCTTTTGCATCATGGTGGAAGAAGACTCCACCATGATGCTTTGTCAATGACAGTAACAACAACAACAACAATCATACCATCAGGTACCTTGGGCACGTAACGAATCCTGCAGCCAGTGACTTGATGGGCATGTAACTAGTGCAAGACATCATCACAAAGGCCAATAACATCAATGTTTGCCGCGTGGTCTATACCCTGTGAGCGCTCCCTCATGAACCGTGCCCCAGCTGCAGGTGTGACATACCAGGCGTTGCACCTGAACACAGGACCACGATGGAAATCCACTCCTGACCTCATGACCCGAGTCCTGCACCTGAATTCTGTGCTTCCAGAGTGGTTGGCTGGATACGGCAGGAACGGAGAGGCAAGCCTCGATGAGTGGAACCTCTTTGCTTTGCTCACTCTCATCCTGTGGTCCTACAAGGCCTACACCGAGGACGTGAGCGGGAGCAAGTACCTCACACTCAATCTTGTGGGGTACTTGCTCCCGCTCCAAGTTCATGTTTGACAGATTGCATGGCTGGCAGGTAAATGCCACAGCTGCAGTGGCCAAAAGCAAGAGGCGTGGTGCAGCAGGCCGGCTCGATGCAAAGGGAACTCTCCTTGTGGCTCCATTGCTGGGCCTCAAGAACGCAATCACGAAGCCGGAGGAGAATTCCAAGCTCCTCGCTGAGCCGCACAATCTTGCCACTACAGCAGATCCTTGGTTCCGACTGTGTTCCCATCCTCACATGAACAAGCTGATGGGCATCCTCTTGGCAGCAAAGCTTCATGTGAAGGTGCTGGATCTTCTCCACCTATATCACAGAAGGGTGGAGGAAGAATGCGAGGCCACAGGAGTAGCAGCAGCAACAGTACCAGGCACACAATCAAGACAAACATCAGCAACGAGAAGCAATGTGACAAAAAAAGCAGGAGGTGTAGCTGCAGGGTCATCAGAAGCGTCAGCAGCTGCTACCAGTGGGCGTCCACTGCGCCCTCATCCAGAGAAGCAGAGGACCG
>SZWC01006428.1:50445-65178 GCA_023375785.1 Penium margaritaceum
AGCAAAGCTTCATGTGAAGGTGCTGGATCTTCTCCACCTATATCACAGAAGGGTGGAGGAAGAATGCGAGGCCACAGGAGTAGCAGCAGCAACAGTACCAGGCACACAATCAAGACAAACATCAGCAACGAGAAGCAATGTGACAAAAAAAGCAGGAGGTGTAGCTGCAGGGTCATCAGAAGCGTCAGCAGCTGCTACCAGTGGGCGTCCACTGCGCCCTCATCCAGAGAAGCAGAGGACCGAGGATTTTGCCTTGCTGAAGGATGGCAGGGATGATTGGGACTCTAGAACCAGAAGCACCAGCAAAGCAGGTCCTAACATGACAGTAGGAAGAGGCAAAAGAATGTTCAAAGCTGCCCAATTTACCTGCCAAGACTCACATCCTCAAGCACTACAGGAAGTTAGGATCCAAGTTCCCAAAATTCTACGTTTGTGGAATGATTTTTCTGTTGTCCTGGGGACCTAAACCCCATCTGAACGCTTGTTCTCCCTTTCGAGGCACACTATTATTGAATTACGGTACCCACTTGCGCACCTCACCGTTAAGAACCTGCTAGTGATAAAGAACTGGATCAACGAGCTAGTATCTGTGGACTTCCCCGTGAGCAGCCATGGCATCGTGGCTTAGGATTTTACAGAGGTAAAACGGATCAATGCCCTCCGGAGAAAGTCCCGGGAGGACAAGCTTGTTGGCAAGGCAGTGGAAGAACTGGAAGGGCCGAGCATCTCTGTGAGCGATGAGGGTGATGCCAATGTGGCAGATGTTGCAGCAGGAGTAGAGGAGGATGAGGATGCTGAGATGCTTGGGGCGGATGATGTCATATAGATGGAATGACATTCATGACTGCAAATGACTCAAAATAGAAAGTTATTTCTTCCATGCTTTCTATCATTCCATGTGCCATGCTTGTCCGTTTCTGTTTGTGAACTGAAACTGGTGTATGTACACCTCAAAAGCTATGAATTCAACATTGGACGAACTCATGTGCAAAATCTTAGTGAGCATTAGAATTGTGCATAACACAGACATCTGTTACGTTGTAGCACACTGCATGTGTTGTGTGTTACGTTCTTTGCATCCAAAAACATGTGACATTCAATCCTTGGTGTTACTATAACTTAATCGTCAAACACAGATATAAGTGTTTCGTAGCTGTGGTCAACCTGCCATCGGGGCTGTGGTCAGTCTGTCAACATGGTATCATCAAACACATTTAGAAGAAGTTACGGCAATAGTCGTAGCCGCATCGGCCTCGACACTTGATAAGTTCGCAATCTGTTATGGAGAAGTTCTCTTTTCAAAGGGGCTTGTCCTAACCAACTATCCCGANACCTGCCATCGGGGCTGTGGTCAGTCTGTCAACATGGTATCATCAAACACATTTAGAAGAAGTTACGGCAATAGTCGTAGCCGCATCGGCCTCGAAACTTGATAAGTTCGCAATCTGTTATGGAGAAGTTCTCTTTTCAAAGGGGCTTGTCCTAACCAACTATCCCGAGAGCTGCCTCCGCAACAAAGTGTCAATCACCAGATAGACCTAAAGCTCCGATGGTGAAGAGGACCTATCGGATGAGTGACCACAAGATGAACGAACTGAAAAAACAGCTAGATGAGATGCTCGATCAGGGGCTCATCGGGCGATCCACTTCACCCTACTCGGCACCTATCCTTTTCATGAATAAGATGCAGATGTGCATGGATCATCGCACAAAACGACATCACCATCAACAACCGCTACCCCCTTCTGCAAGCAGACAAACGTTTTGACCAACTCCGTGGGGCGAGCATTTTCACCAAAACTGGCCTACGCACCCGTTATCATCTCATCCACATATCTGCTATGTGCATCAAGAGGACAGTATTTTACACTAGATAAAAGTAGTTCGATTTCAAAATTATGATGTCTGGAATCACACATGCCCCTCCAACATTTATGATGGCAATAATAACGTTTTCTGGCCATACCTTGATGACGTCATCGTCATGTATCTCCACGACATCATGGTGTATAGCCGCACCCTCGAGGATACTAATGCACATCTACAAAACAACTCTTGAGAGTTTACAAAGAGATAGATCCTATAGAAAGCTCTAGTATTACAAAATTGGTCACCGTTTGATCGAGGTTTTGGGCCGCATCATCGGCGGTAGACATATCACCATGGACTGGAGGAAAGTGGAGGCAGTTGTTGATTGGTCAACACCAAACCAATGTTCAAGAAGTACAGCTGTTTTGGGGATTTTTCAACTACTACCATCAAGTTAAGAAAGATTACCGTAAGTGCATCTCTCCGACCTCACTTGTAAAACCAGCGAGTGGAGTTGGAGAAACAACGTTCAAGGAATGGTTAACTCTTTCAAAAATGATCTCAATTGGGTGCAAATCCTATGATTGGCAGATCCAATTGTGGACCTCTTCATGGCCATCGATGCATGTAATCAAGCCATTCTCCTCCAAGACAATAACGGTAGAGATTAAACCATTGTGTACATGTTACAAAACTACGTGGCCAGTACTCAACTACGTTTGTATGAAAAAGAAATGTTTGTAGTTATGTATACGTTCATGACGTGTTGGTAACACTTTGAATGCCGACGATGCATCGCCTGCTTAGACCAAACACTTACATATTTCAAGACTCAGCCAAATCAGAGTTGCCAACAAACTTGACATTTGGGGTTCCTCAAGACCAACTTCGACTACGACATCGAGCACTGACCATGGAAAAAAATATTGGATTCTCTGCATCGGCGACTATAATTGATGGCCAGGGTTAACACACGAGTGGGCTTCTACTGGAAAGGCACATGGGCCATACGATTCTGCTGCAGCTATAGAAGACTCCTTCGATAAAACTCATGCATCATTGTTTTTTTTGCGGAAAGGCAAGGGGCCCAATGCCAAATTAAAAACAACCGCGCCAAATGGTGGATTGAGTCGCGTAGCTTTCCGTATGGTGCGCTGATCATTCTTGTGAAAAAAAGACAGTAGTTTATGCATGTGCATGGACCACGGGACATTGAACAAGCTAACGGTAAATTGTTTTCTCTTTTTGCGGATTGAGGACCTATTTGACCATTTCTACTAAGGAAAGGTCTTTTTGTCCTTGGGTTCGACTGAAGGGTACCATAAAATTCGCATCTTGGAAGATAATGTGTCCAAAACAACATTTTGGATGCACATGGATCATTAACCATTTCGGGGTTTTTTTTTTTGATAAATGCCATGACAATCTTCCAAGAAGAAATGAACTAAACGATCACCAAGGAACTTGGTTAGTTTACCTTGGTTTGACCTCAACGATAATCGAGTTTTCTCTAAATCAACGGAAGAGCACATAAAACATCTACACATAATCCTCGCAATCCTTCAATGTTGTATTTTCTATGAGAAAATGAGTAATTGAAAGATTGTATGAGATGCAAAAGAATACCTTGGATACATAGTCGGCAAGGACGATATTCATGGCGACCCACAAAAGGCCCAAGTTGTGATGGATTGGCCGCACTAAGAAAATGTTCGAAAGATTAGGTGTTTCCTCGGCCTTGTAACTTATGTTCAATGGTTCATGTAGAATTATTTGGCCTTGGTAGCCTCAGTAACCAAGCTTGCTAAAAAAGACACGATTTGAGAATGGACACCGGACTACCATAACACTTGTCTCAGAGTCAACATACACCTATCCACATCGCTAGTCTTAGCCCCTTTGAATCCATTGTAACCGTGGGAGGTGCGATGTGATGTGTTAGTAGCATGACTCAGAGCAGTCTTCATGTAGAATGGTCATCCAATTTAGTATGAGAGCTGGAAGCTCATCCTCGTAGAGGCGCGGTACATGACTTGTGATCAGGAGCTCATCCCTATGGTACATGCTTTCAAGATGTGGTTTTGTTACCCCCCCACAGAGGAGGGCATGAAGGTTGTGACCGGCCACAATCCAATAGTGTTTTTCCAAACGCAATTGATCTTGTCAAGACAACAGGCACATTAGNGAGGCGCGGTACATGACTTGTGATCAGGAGCTCATCCCTATGGTACATGCTTTCAAGATGTGGTTTTGTTACCCCCCCACAGAGGAGGGCATGGAGGTTGTGACCGGCCACAATCCAATAGTGTTTTTCCAAACGCAATTGATCTTGTCAAGACAACAGGCACATTAGAGCGAAATCATGACCTAATTCTCATTCACGCGTGAATATCTTCTAGGACACATCTAGGTGGTCTATCCACTAAGCTGACAACCTTTGAACATAAAAGCAACCACTAAGGTCAGTGCAAACTTTATGCCCATTGTGATAGCTACAATGTAGACACTAGACTCCCTTCACCTTTGCAATAACTACCTCAATATGTTGTCCATGACATCGGTTTTATAAACACTATTTGGATGGGATACTGCATGGATTCTTGGTTTCAAGACTCTCCGAATCCGGACAAGTATGGATTGGTGGAGGCTGTGGGGATTCATTGGCATGGAGAACAAGACGTTGCGCCAGAATCACAAGACCTTCAAGTGAAGGTTATCTCCCAGTTCTAAGACTTTTCGATGGTCAATCATGTGGGACCTTGAAAGAGAGGACAGGCAGTCTCATACCACTATTGGTGGCTAGGAAGGAGTGTCAATGATCGTTATCATTGCATAACATGTGAAACACGTATTTGAAAGAAGGCTTGTTAAAAAAAGCCCAGTTGACTCCTCCAACAGCTTCCCATACCTAGGACTCCATGGGAGTGCACCATCATGGACACTGTTATCGGTCCGGACACAACCCGTGACCACGATACAATATTAGCTAGGCTAGATCTTCTCACAAATATGTCACATTTTACTCTCACAATCACAAACATGAACGCAGAGGAGACCGCTCATAAGTACCACGGCTTGCCATTTCGTATTATCTTTGATCCAGATAGAAAAATTGCTAGTAAATATTTAAGCATTCGGTCTCAATTGTCTATAGAATTTCACCCCTACACAGGCGGACAAAGAGAGTCCATGAATCGCACTCTGCACCAAATGCTATACACGTACGTGAACCCTGTCATGAATGACTAGGAGGAATTCTTACCATCGACAGATTTCTTAATGAACAACTCAATAGACAAGTCCACCCATTCTACACAGCTCGTGTTGAACAGTGGTCAGCATCTAGTGGTACCCTCCTTATTAAGGAAGAGTAGGAGTATTGAAGAACAAGTTCTTTTTGCTCAAGCTTATGCCGAGTGCAGAGATTCCTTGTCATGAAAGGCAACTGTCGCCTCCGAGTGGCGTGACAGCGGCAAAATGCCTATGCTGAAAACATTTACCGTGAGGTCTCATTTGACATCGAATACAAGGTGCTGCTTAGCAATACGAACATTTGGCTGAAATCGCCAAGAGCAAGAAAATTTATACCAAAGTGGATGGAACGTTTGGCATCGTTGCGTGTATCGGGCTAGTGGCATACCGATTATTACTTTTATCAAGTATGAAGATACAAAATGTTTTTCAATTTAGGCTGCCGACTCCATGCACAGTAGAAAAAACGGTTCATCCACGACAGGCAGTCCTTGTCGCTAACGCCAATACAAGGTCTTTCGCCCGTTCTAGCATTGAGAGTGTACACTTTCGTTGCAAGCAGCCACGCGGTATTAACTGGAATACCGCGTTCTTGGGTGGATTGTATAAATGAACGTCATTCATGGGAGCTTGAATCTCGCTTGTCCACATAGNGACAGGCAGTCCTTGCCGCTAACGCCAATACAAGGTCTTTCGCCCGTTCTAGCATTGAGAGTGTACACTTTCGTTGCAAGCAGCCACGCGGTATTCACTGGAATACCGCGTTCTTGGGTGGATTGTATAAATGAACGTCATTCATGGGAGCTTGAATCTCGCTTGTCCACATAGGTAGTTCACGATTACTGGAGGAAGCGGGTAGCGCGCATAGATTGACACGTGATAGGAGGCACCATTGAATGCAGAAACAGTGAAAAATAGTCCGGCATTCACGGACAATGACCATAGGAGGAACGCCCGCTAGTCAACATGGTTGTCCAGCGGGCGTTCTAGCCTAGAGGGGGGAGGCTACTAGGCAGGCTCATCGAGAAGCTTTGGCTTAGGTTAAAGTGTCGTGTACATGTTCATGTTAGGTGGTTATTGTCATTAATTTTTGTTCACAATGTTGATGTCTCACTCTCTGACACTCCTACTTGTTGGGTATGAATTCGGACGGTTCATAATAAATAGGGAGGAATGTAGCCGAAGGGCCGATTCGGCACTCCCACCTTGCGATAGCAAGAGGGTGGTTTGTAACCACCCCTAGTTAAAGCGACAGCTGGCTAGTGTCCAACCACTCATTAGCTGCACCTCGGCTGGCAGCCGGTCGGCTGGATGGCCGGCGGGGGGTCCGGCGATGAGCCGGTCACCCGCTTGCTACCTACTGGCCACTGATCGAGCTTGTGGCTGGATCGACAACTGAGAGGCTATGAGGGCCACAGAGGCGAGGCGTGTGGCCTTGTCACCTTGCCTTCCGTCCTTGCTAGTGAGAGCGAGCACGGATGAGAGATACAGCAAGAGCAAGAGTGAGTATTACACGAAAAAAGTTGGCGTAAAGTTGCTTATCGCACCTCACATAGACGATTTTGTACAGACGCGTCAAAAACAAAGTTGAAGTTTGAGTTTAGTACAAAGGTCAAGTTTCTAAACATGAAAACTCTTGCAAACTCACCACTTTGTGATAATACCCCCTCGTTTGGGATTCAACACAAGTGAAAACGGTCATGGGACTCCGAAGACGCAAAGTTGTCGATTCTCCTGACATGGGTTGCTGAAGGGGACGACCTCTCCAACCAGCTCTCGATGCCTTTTTGCGAACTCTAATGACAATCTCCTTGCTAAAGCAGGAGACACTCGTTACACATCAACAAGACTACAAGCCCAGGGCTATATTCACGCAAATGACATCTAGTGCCAGGACATCTTGAGCACCTGGGAGGAAACACACTAGTAGACACAAGCAACTATGAAACAAGCAACAAACTGACATCTTCGTGGTGATGTGTTCAGTGATGGCAACAACATCCTTCTCAATTCGACGAACATCAAACTTTGTGGACAAGATGTTGCAAAGCTCGATGTTTGAGCCAGTTTGAGATGGAGTGAATATAGACTTTGGAATTCACTTGAATTGGCCTACCAGATACCATCGCGATCCACCCATTATTCCGCAAGCAAGCTCAAGGATTACAAGGACCCGGGTAATAAGTTCCCTGGTTGAGACGTCGCTCTTGAGCCTCAGACATATGTAGACAGGCATACAGAGTACATCATTGAAGACATCCTCGGACATCAAAGTTGTGGAAAAACAACCAGAGTATCCAATCAAGTGGCACGGCTAGAATGCCACGTACTAAGCTGAGAGCCCTATGATAACTTCCGAGACGTTGATGATTTGATTAACGGCTACTAACAGCGTCACCGGCCTACGTCTAAAACACGCTTGAGCGTTAGGATTGAAAGGGGGCCAGTGTCACGTCCAAGAGGTACACGAGTCCCTAAACTCTGCGAGTTGGCATTTCCGTTCCTGCATTCATGGCCCACCGCATGTCAACCTCAGTATTGTTACAACCTTCGGTCGAGGGCATTTTGGCTACGTGCACCGACCTTTGGTGTTTCGCTTATGAAGGTGTTGACACATTCAACCATAGTTTAGAAGCGTCGGCAATAGCATCGCAAATCATATCGATGTTTCGATTATGTTGGGTCGACTTCACGGCGATGCTAGACTTCTATACGACCACGCCTCGATATTCTTGAAACTCCTCGACTCCTTGGCGGATGTTCTCAAAGTGATCACTCACAATGCTACGTCGCATGTGTTGCTCTGCTCGAGCACCCAAGGCCCAACACATGCCTCAGTGTGATTCTCGCTGTTGTATACAAGTACTTGACTACTTCGACACTTATCACTGAATTACACCTACTACTATATACAAGGTATCCAGTCACCCCAATGCTTCGAATCTTCTGCTCCGCATCTCATCCCTGTGAACCACCCACGTCGCGCTCGTCCTAACACACTCAGACGGAGTTTTGATTGGAAGGAATTGGGTTTGACGGTTGCATAACACATCGACTAGGGACGCTGGTGTCTGGTTGATGCTATTTTTTGAGAGAATGCCTATTGTAAACACGAGAGTGGATGCCCTATAGCATTGAGTCGTTCTTGCGATGCTGCTTGTCTAGTCAACCTCGTTGTAGTAATTGTCCACCAAACCTCAGAAAAAGGCATCTGTCAGCGGGTTAAATGCATAAAACTTTAGAAATTAAGGCCAAATGCAGAGCAATGAGAACAGAGCCTTAAATGAGTCCATAAAGTTGAGCAATTTGTCTAGTGGTCATTTTTCATGAACATTGTTACATGTGGACAAAAAATATTTGATGGGGCATTATCCTGCTTCCTGACCCGACCGATTAGTAGGGCGGGTTTGGATGTCGTCGCACGGACTTGGACCTCCGAACCTATGCAGCGTCGAGTTGAGTGAACTAATTACGAGTGCGACTCGTGAGGTCGTGCGTCCGGTGGCTGTCTTAGGTCTTGCGTGGACTCACGACCGCGGCACGGGAAAGGCTAACGTACTTTGACCATCTACGGTTGGAAGACGTCGCATTACAAGACGAAGGCAACCAAACAGGCCTTATTCCTTTCACAACCACTATTTGTACGCGCCATGGTACTGAAATCGTCGTGATCAAATCTAAATTTGACTTCTCGCATCGATCGATGTCTTTAACGCAGGTGAACTTGCCCCCTTTCTTTGTCGGCTGCTAAAATTGTACCTCTCCACCGACTCCCTCCCACCTCACTGCACAGAAGGTCTCATCCACCCCATCCATAAGCGTGGCGACCGCACGGACCCCGACAACTATCGTCTCCTTACTGTACAGCCAACCTTCACCAAACTCTACTCCACCTACCTCCTCTCACTTCTGCTGTCACGCGCACCCCCTAGCCAGTGTCTTCACCCTGCCCAAAACGCANCCATCTACGGTTGGAAGACGTCGCATTACAAGACGAAGGCAACCAAACAGGCCTTATTCCTTTCACAACCACTATTTGTACGCGCCATGGTACTGAAATCGTCGTGATCAAATCTAAATTTGACTTCTCGCATCGATCGATGTCTTTACCGCGAGGGGGTTTCCTGACTGACGAGGGACGCTTTCGTCTTGTTTGTTCAGCACTACAGCCGATAAAGATGCAGGATTGGATAGATGACGAGCAGTATACGTCGCTTTATGTCATCGTGGTTAATAGTTATTCGTGCTCCATGGTTACAAATCGTAAAAAGGTGGAAATACGGCGTGTTTATCTCACTGAAGGTAAAGGATGAATGACACGTCGTATTAGATGAATGTCTCGGCAGTGATGTGAATCGCGACTGAAAGTCACATTTGTTACATGGAAACAACTTCATCAGACAAAATAGGTCTTTCCGCTTCTGCGGACAAAAGCTACCACCCCCGATGTCTTATTAGAAAGCAGACAAATTACGATATTTGGCGGATCAAGACACTCACTGTTCTGCTTCGCGAAACGCGTAGTATCAGGAATGTGCTGATTGTCTCCGGTTGGTGGATTTCCATCGTACTTTCCGATTGCTCGCATGTCTTTTCTCAAATGATTTTCTTCAGGAAATTGTACAACGTAGCACACGAATCCACACTCGAGAAATGAGCTCTGCAAAGAGCCCTAACAGTGCGAAAATGTGAAAAGTGACGCTGAGCTGAAAGCTTGAACTCACCATCGACAACGTTATAACTGGGTTGAAGCCTGTTACCGACATTCGTTTCTCAAATGACATGCGAAACCATTTTATGTTGCCTACGAATCCAACGTTCAATCTGGCAATTTCCTAGAGACACCTGGGGCCTGTCTGAAGGCGAATAGAGGTGGAACGGCTCGTGGAGTTTCATAACATCATCGTACAAATGTCAATTTCTGGCCGAAAGTTCAGGCTAAATTAAAGCCATCATTCCATAGATCTCTTTGCACCTTTGAAAAAAATCAAACTGCTGCAAATCAGGAATCTCATATTAAAAAAACTCTTCACCCCTAGCACTTGAAAAGCAAACGTTTGGACCGTGGAATGTTAGATGAAAGCAATGTTTGACTAACTGAGCTAGGAACCTAAAACAAAGTGTACAAGTAAAGAAAACGGAGAAAACAACAAAAACATGACACGTGGAACGGAGATGGATACTTCTACCTTATGCAAACATTAAACATACAAGATCCAAACCACGTACCCTCATGCCACATGACATCGTTGTAAAGAAATATTATTGTAGTGCCACTATACTTTATCAGTTTTCACTTTAGTTGAACACAGTTGGGTTGAATAAACTGGGGATAAAATTCTTGGCGTACACTCTAACTTTGCTTTTTTGAAGTGGCAAACGTTTGAAATCTCATCGTTCAAACATGTGCGCTCTCAAAGCAAAGGCATCAACATGCACAAAAGTATTCATTGGTGCAATCAATAGTTATTCATTGTCGGTCTAGCCGCTGGCGAGTCGACGTACCCCCTCGTTACAAGTTCTACTCCATGCAATGGCCGAGAAGATCACTCGATTGTAAGTTACCATGTGGCTCCTCACCAACTTCTTCTCACGTGTCTCCCGTAATGAACATCACAAGAACGTTCCACGTGCACTCACGGGTTTGAAATCTGTTGTAAAACAATGACGTGGTCCAAGGCATCAGCGTAAAATTGTAGTGCTTCCACCGTCCGTGACACCACCCATCGCCACATTACCTATCGCCACCAAGAAGTCAATAGTGGACATATCGGCTAACACGTCCATCCAGAAGAGGCTCCCTTGCAAGAGAACCCGTGTTGTCCTGTCAGACAACGAAGGGGAAGATCCCGTCCGCGACACTGACCCTGTCTGCACCGCCGAAGATGAGGCCGAGAACGTGCACCTAGCACTATTGGACGACATCGATACTGTTGTGATTATGGTAGTTTTCACAAATGATAGCCATGCACAAGTCGATGCATCATGGGTGTGCTCCTTAGACAACTAGAGAGATATGAAGAAGAAGGAGATGAAGGAGAAGCAAAATCAAAAGCAAAATAAGCAGTATCTCAACCCCTCACCCTCGTTGGACCCCTCACTTCATCCTCGACATAAGAGACATCCACGACCACCATACGTGGATCCTACATGGACTGGTTTACACGCGGCCTTGTCCCTACCATGCAGGTTGCGGTGCAACGTCACGACAAATCCATCGATGGTGCCATCGCCTGCCCCCGTCGTGTGCACCACACCCTAACTATGGCTTGGTCTATGATAGGCTGTTTTAGAACATTGTCAAAGGGTGGTACAAGCCTTGCATGATGAAGCGTATGTCATGCTAGGGTGGTTTGCTTGTTTCAGGTGGTGATAATTCAAAAGAGGTTGTTACGCTGAAAACCCCATGGGTGCACGGATGTTATGGAAGAAATTCGTACTTCCATGACTATCATGCGCTCAAGGGAGAAATCCTACGTGCACTGGAGGGCATATAGGAGAAGGGCGTGCTGCTTTGCTGTGCAGCCATCAAGGACAAGGTGCATGCCATCATGGTGAAATGCGACGTCCAAGAGGTTGACGAGAAGCCGAATTCTCAGATTTTCTTGTGCAGTTAGTGTGGGAAATTTGGGAGTGATGAACTGTAGTGATCATGGCGTTGTGAAACCAGAACATAACAGAAGCTGCCCAAGGACTAGTAGATTTGTACACTCTCCATGCATCAACGCACCACCTTTTACATTCTTCTCTATTAAATCCTTTCGTACCTTATTGTCAACGTAGACCACACTGGAGTGCATCTTATCCCTGTGTCATGGTTCACATATGCATCAAAGGGAAGGAAAGATGTCAAGTTTCAAGGAAAAGAAAAGTGACAAGTGACTGTCATTGTTCATAATAGCGTGGACGACAGGGTCTTATCATTACAAGTGATCTGGACCAAAAATACCAACGCATGTCATCCTGTGGGACTGCATGATGACAAGGCCACAAAGGGTAAGCAGTGGCACTTCACGCATACTCAAAACCATTGGGCAATGGTCGAGACCGTTAAGTAGTGGTTCAAAATGGTGTTTAAACCATAGATCATCTAGATGTGTGCAAAGAATAAGCTAAACCACATAGAAAACAAGATGCTCAGTTTTCATCATTGCGTGGCACATTTTGGCATCCGAGGACATCCACAAGTGGGTCTGCGTTTGCTTCCCTTTGGTGCAGCTCCTTTACGTCCCGGCCGGTTAAACATTAAACCTACAGCCATCGGTAATCAACCTCTAGAAACCCTTCAAGGCAGTAGAATGCAAGGGTTAGTCAGCACGGGTGGGCGACAAGCTTAAGGATGTTGGGACCAAGAACGTAGGATTGCGGTCGGTCAAGGATGAAGTTGTTAGGTGAATTCTCCAAGGGTGAGCCCATGTTTGGAAGAGCCCGACCATCGTCTAGAATGCATGGTGCCAGGGTGGGTGATACAAGTGTTATGATGTCGATTTCCAGCTTGTCATAGGCACTGCGCTTGTCATCTTCATGTGTGAGGCTCACATACAAGTATTTCAAGATGAGTATGATGTACCCTACGTCTTTACTTGCGTATTCTTAACCATAAAGACAATATTTCCTCGCATGCTTTTATTTCTTTCTCATCTCAGTCTTCTTTGCCTCGAGCATCCGGTAACACGTGCAAATACATTTGTAGAAAATCATAGAACAGTCAGATCCCAGGTGATAGATAAGCTGAAGACACCAGATTACACATTCAGACAATGTCTTAGAAAAGACTANAACCATGCCCACTTTAAGAATCTCTAAACCAAAATCAATAAAAGCATGATTTCAAACCTAGATAAAAAGGAATTTACTGTTCACAAGTAATAAAATCCCCGTTGTACTAGGGTAATCTAGTTGTTGTAAGAATTTTTACACTACCGATGCAAATTAAATATCTAAATGATTGCTTGCTTGCTACTTCAAGTTATTGATGCCATGGCGACCCTTTTACACCTACATTCTCTACAATGTATATCCATGAGACAATGAGGGTGATTATTGAGAGGTAAGATAATTATGGGCGATTTGTAAATCATCCTCATTTTAATAGGAAATAAAAGAGTCAAGTAAGAAAAAATGAATAAAAAATGAAAGTTAAAACAAACATTTGAAAGTCCCAAAAGATATGTGTACATCAATTATGAGAGTGTGTGCTTTAGAGATTAAGTTTTAGTGTGTGGAGAGCACAGCTAAAGCAGGAAAACAGAGTTGGAGAAATGTAGAAGCGAGAGCTAGTAAATCATAGCTTTACAAGATAATTACAATGAACAAGTTATAAGGTATTTGTACTGTTCAACCGGTTTTTCTTGGCCCTGATCTACTATCCTAGCTTGGTACAATAAGCTACTTACACCTGAAGCTAGTGCCCTACTTGCACGTAATGCCTAGTGCGAGCAGTACCCGACCGTTGATTAGCCAGATTGATAGTCCATCTTGGCCCAGAGTGAGCCGCCGCATTGGTCGCCTATGACTCCTGGCGATGGGTGCGATTGCGTTGTTGTGCACGCCACTAAAAGCGTTGCCGTCACGGTTGACCGCGTCTGGTGTCGGAGAGTTCTGCGTGCAACCCCTCTTGACGGGTGCCGTATTCGATATGCCCACTTGCCGAGCGCTCAAGCATCACACTCAACCCGCTTACTTGAAACGCTGCTACAAAGAAACGAGTGAAAAACGCCTCTGGCATGTGGAGCACACCTTGCTCCATCGCTCGGTCGCTCCTCTTCCTCCTCGCTCCGCACAGCCGCGGTCGAGCGGAGACGAGCTCAACTGTGAGCCAAATTTCCAAAAAATGGAAAGTGGCCCAAGTGCTCCCGAACCATGGGTGAAACCCCTAGTATGCCACAAAGATAAGACACCTCATTACATTCATCCCCACGCTGGGGGCGTGACGTCCCAGCGCGTTTGAGATATTCCTGGAGAACAGTGTTGGTACCCCAGACATTGAAGTTGGCCTTTGGCTCCCAAGAGTTGTGCTCTGCTAGGTACCCCTTCCACTGCACCTAAAACTCACCCCGACGTTCCCTCTGGCGGGCCGCCAGAATCGTCTCCACCTCAAACTTTTCACTGCCCTCAACCTGGTCAATAGGAGGTGGAGCTGTCCCACAACCCTGAAAGAAGGTATTAGGGTCGCGATAGGCACTAAGTAGGGAGATGTGGAACACCGGATGGATGGTGTAGTGAGCTAGTAGTTCCAGCTTATGGGAAATGACTGATCTCTTGTCCAGGTTGTAGAATGGACCCAGCCATCGCGGCTTCAGCTTGGGAATCCTTGCTCCCATCAGCTGTAGGTTAGCATCACCTCATCACCCACTTGGAACTCGTCTGCAAATGGATGCTTATCAGCTTGTTTTTTTTACTGCTTTTGTGCCCTCAAGTGGTGGCAAATCCATCAGCAGTCTGTTGCACAGCCTGAAGAGATGTTTCTGTAGCAAGGACGGTTGGGCTAAGTGGATGGTGGTCAAAGACCACCCGAAAAGAAAACTCTTCCACTCCGAGCCAGAAGAGATGTTTCCCTATTGATGCTTACACCGTTGAGTAGTAACAAAACTCTTCCACTCCGAGCTTCTCATCCTAACCCTTGTCATCCAGTGGGACCCTGCTCCGCAACAGTTGCTGCAAAGTCTGGTT
>SZWC01006428.1:79144-91112 GCA_023375785.1 Penium margaritaceum
ATGAATGTGGAGGACAAAACTAGGTAAAGAAGAAAGAACAGATTATCTTTTGTACGTTTTGTAATATTAATGTTTAGGAATCAAGGTAACAGATTTTTAACCCTACTAGAAATTAGATTGAATTTGTTCACAAAGAAATTGGTGTTTTAACAAGTGTATACATGTATATAAACTTCCGAGAAATGAAGATATTACAGGAAAAGTATACATAGGTTATGTAGTGTATAAAAGTGGGACAATTATCGTCGTAATGAATGTTGTGCACTGATCCACCTGGCAAAGACATGCCTTTAAACATGGTTGAAGGTATCAAAAACTAGACTAATGCTTGAAAGACTAGCCTATGGAAAACCATTGGCTCCTTATAACATGTCACCACCCTTTGAGACATATTTGAAAGACAAGGACAAGCAAGAAGGTTCCACAAAGGAAAAACCTTAAATGTGATAGTGAATGAATCAAGAAGAATCCAAGGGTTTACTTACGTTTCTTTTATGTTTTTTAAGTGAAGGTTAAGTAGGAAAATTTTGTCTTGTAAATAGTCAACAGGTTACCTTTTCATGAACATTGTAAGGGAGGATTAGTAAAATCATTTTTGGTGGTACCATGTTTCCTCATATCATACAATATTCTTATTTCATTTGATCATGGACGTTTCTCTTCTATCGTTTATTCTATTTTCATAGCATTGTTGTTTTCTCATTGTGTTTATGAGCCTATGATGAAATTTGTGAATCCATTACACACTCCTCTGTTTACTAACATAGGTTATAACCATGGAAACAACATGTAACCCAATCTATAAACAATGATGATTTTTCGTACCCATCATTTTAGTTTGTCAAGTCATTTATTGAGTAGGACAGACCAAGATCAAGCAGTGTTGCATACTTATGTCATGATGTAGAAGGACGCATTGAAACGGACTCAACATCATTTTACATTTTGAAAAAATATCCCAACTTGAAATAATTGTGACAATTATGCCTATCATGTGTGCCTTATGTTCAAGACGTCATTGGATGGATTCCAATAATATCAACAAATGACTTGAAACTATTGTGGCGTATCAATTTAAATATATGTTCGAAATGTGATCTCATCATGAGAAAAAACCTCTTACTAGATCAAAGTGCCTCAATAAGGTAAGAGCTATTTTCACTAATTCTGTGGATTGTTTTGAGGGATGCCCAAATTTTCAATGATTTAGTGTATTCACACTTCATTCACATGGTGAGGGGCGTATTTTTATGGATAAATATATTAGTGTACATTGCCAAATGCAAGCACTATTGCCTCTTGCATGAATGTGTTGTGAAATCCATTAGCATTGATTTGTTAAATGGCTCTTAGAAGTGAGATATCCATTCAAATCCCATCCTAAGGCATTAACCTTAGTATAGGCATTACCATTTCAAGTAGCATAGCGTTTTGATTTGTTTGTAGCGTGGCAATTAGCATGTAAACCAGTGGAGGAGAAACATACACCTTTTGTGGTTGATTGCCATTGAAGGGGACGATTAAATGGAATATGGTGAAAATCCTTGTGGGCTAATTGACAAGAATGTTTCTTCATCAATCAACACCATGGATATTTTGGATGTGCATGATATGCTTAGAAGACATGTATATGGATTTCATGCAACTCTCTCTTTAATACATGCTCTGTAAGTGGATGTTTGTACATGACCTTTCCGTAGAATAATGCATGTTTTAATCGTTTGGTATTTTTCTTAACTATGGATCATTGATATCGCATTCTTATAAGAGAACTAAATGTCTTTAGGGCATGTTCGCTGTATGATGGGAGCAAAAAAAGAGTTTTTGCTGCTTTAATTGAATAAGATGATGTGTTTCCTAAGTCTCATTCATTGAAACCATGGATAATGCACAAAAGACGTGTATCTTAGTCTGCATCATGTTGCAAAAGTTTGCTAAAATGTTTTATCAAACACCTTGTTGAAGGGAAACGTCATAAAATTATTATATTTGTAATTCAACTATCATGGTATAAAACTGAATTTTGTTCCAAAAGGGAGATGAGAGGCAATAACATGTTATTGTAACTTCCAAGTAAGATGAGGATATCATTGGTCACCAAAAACTACTTAGACTAGACTAACGTCTTGTTCTTGCCAACAAAACTTTAGAATGAATGTGACTTTTGAGAAACAAATGTGGTATCCAACTAATTGTTCAGAATTTTTTAAAGACATGTGTAATAAGCAACCACATTATACATTTCTAAAGTTTTGAACAGATGATGCAGATAGCATATGAGTTGCATAATTATCATGTAGGAAGGTTGATGGAGCAAACCTATCCATAGGTTCTTTGAAGTGTCTAGTGTGTCTGCATGTAGTCATGGACACTTGCTCGCAAACTCAGAAGACTTTGGAACACAAGGGAGGCACCATTTTGGGAAAATGTTACATGGAGGTATCACCATGGTTGCAACTTCTAAGAAGATATCATTTCAAAACTACATGCATAGTTCTTACATATAATCAGATGTTTTTTGAAAGTACGCACACCACATTCACCCGTTGTGCACTATTTGTTTATGGGAGATGAATGTTCACCATAAGAACCAACTCAACATATAACAAAAAAAAACGTAAGAACATGAAATTTCGTCCTCTATTCAAAAGGAAAATGTAATTTATTGTGCATGTCTTGAATGCATCACTATGTTTCTAATATGGACATTAGATGGGTTTCTGCAAAGAAAAGTTAATAGAAATGAAGAACCTACAAAGACCTTTACTGCTTTGGCGAGGGGGAAGCCATGTGGACACATTTTACACAGGTTGTTTGTTTTTTAAAATGATACAAGAGTCTTGTGGATTGAAAGACTTTAATAGTGTGATTTCACAAACATTATCTTCAGCATGCGATGCACAATGATGAACAAAATGGATCACCTCCATGCAAAAGGATAAATCAAAATGCTTGAAATCAAAGTAGGGGGAAAGTTCTAACAATACTATTGTTTTGATATAAAGGTCTCAAAACCATGAACTTGTCTTAAGTACTTAGAACTATTTTACCATAAAGTGAAAGTTTGAAAAATGTTTTAGGCTAGATTCTCATTAGAATGTAAAAAGTTAACCAAATGTGAAACCTAATGAGTGAAGCAATGAAAATTCCATAATGTAACTCCTCATCCACCTACAAAACACTATTAATGCCCTCTTTTCACGTCGTTGGTTTCATGATAATTGATTAGTTGAGAATGAATCACAACCTTGTTTGTTGTTATCATTTTTTTTAAGCCAAAACAATGTATCCGAGTAGTATTGTAAAGTACTTTACTTTATGTCAAGGGATTCATGTTTTGTTTTTAGTCTGATTCACAAGAGTAAAACATAACATTTCCAACTTTAGAGAACATAGACCGAACACCGTTTCACGAAAACGGAAAGTGGTTATTGTTTTCCTATTATATCAAAACATATGTTAATGTCTGAACCAAATTAGTATGGTGCATGAAAATCTAAATTAAATTAGAGAAACCATGGAGATGATTTGCATTGAAAACTCAGATTTTTTGTAGTGGATCTCATCACTTGCTTGTTCCGATAGGTCCATTTCTTAAAAACGTTAAGAAGCCTTAAATTGTTTGGGGCGGTAACACGGATTTTCATTTTATCTTTGATGAAGAACAAAGAAATTATTTTATTCTAATGACAACATGAATATCGTTTGAGCCTTAGTCTTAATCTCAATCACCCTCAACATGACCTTATTATTCGAGGATGATTGTTTTTGTTGATATAGTTGATGAGTCTAGCCATTTGCACCCACCTGATAGTCTTGACCGCATGTTCTTATTTGGTTTTAAGAGAATAATGTTTTAAATGATTTATTATAATATTTCTTGAATTCAAATCCATATCCAAAAAAGAAATCAACTATATTTTGCCATGCTCTCAGTTGAAAACTGAAGCCCTCGACTTGTTTGAAATGTATCCTAACCTATAAGCTCACCTTGTGATGGATCCCCATGTTGTGGAATACAAAAATTTGAGCAAGGGAATCCCACATTAAACATCACACCAAGTTTATGCCCTAAGAGGATTCACCTAGGACAAAAATACACACAAATCATTTCTTCCTCCCTTCCCACCCTTTTCATGTCAATGGGAAGACAAAATGGCCTTTATTAATGTCCCTGGATGATCCTTGACGCAATCAAAAGGAATGAATTAGTTGCATAACAGATATTAGTTCCTTTAGCTCTTTTTTGATAGCCATGAAGGATCATAGGAACATGGAAGCAGGTTCTTGTAGCATTTTACAAACAAAGTGACATTATTGTTATTTTTTCCAATACCATTTTTGTTAAGAATTCAAATGTTCCCCTTGTTAGATATTAGAAAGAGTTCATTTCGCATGGAATGACCAAAAACACTTGTTAATGTCTTTTGATTTATTGACCGTAGGGATTGGACCCAAACAGCAGTGTCCATTTTTTCATGATTTGCATCGTTTGGTGGATTCTTTGATATCCGGTTTGGCGATTTTTGAGAAAGGCTGTGGATTCTCAGTCCGGCTGTCCGATTCTTACATTCGCCACCATCTTCGCTTCGTCATTCGTGGATCCCCCAGAAAAATGAGCGACCCATTAATCACAAATTTCTTGCATCATCCTTTGACAACGAAACTATGTTACCCAACAAATCATGCAGCAGTACGGCATCGTACAAATGGGACCGCGGCGATGGTTGCAGTGCTCGAAGCCGCCCTTCAACGCCTCCCCTCCGCTGCGTGCCCTGCGGTTGCGGTTCTTTCTCTGGTCGCAAGCCCCCTCCTAACCTGACCTCTCCTCTTGGGCCGCTTCCATTCGTACGACTGCCCTGCTCCCGATGGTCAGAGAAAACGCCCCTCGGTTCAGGTGCCCAATTTGTCGGGAGCTCCTTGCACTTTCGTGTCGCACGAGGGAGAAATTCGTGGTCGACATCTCTTGTCTGGATTGAAAAAATGGACGGCAGCACGAGGTCTCCTGGTGGAGACCTAGGACGGCGCTGACGGTGCAGCCCGGCACGAACGTTCCGAGGCGACGAGGCGCAGCGCTTGCCCACCTCCCTACGCATACACGACCTTGCTCTGCCGCCACATGCTCTTCCCCCTCCTTCTGGGACCAGAGCCACCATTTCGTGCGTTACCACTCGTTAGCTCGCTGTTCGCGTGCGTGAGTGTCAGGGACGCCAGTGACATCTAGAAATCGTCGGCGGCACTTCGGCCGTCAGCCGGACAGCTCTCTGCCAGCGTGCAAGCCTCCTGCAGCCGAACGAAGGAATGAGCTGCGACATCGACGCCATCTCAGTCGCCGCAGCAGCGGCCATGCGTCTCCATCACCATCTCACAGCCGACGGCGGGCTGCAATCCGTGCCGCGTGTCGTCGTGCCGAACGTACATTCTCCCCCGGCCACTGGGTCAGCGCGTCGCTGCGCCTCGCCGTCAGCCATGACGCGGCGGCTCTCATCCCCCGAGGCGCGAAGCCCCTCGCCCGTTGCGCGTGCGTGCTCCCCTACGGCGCGCCCCGTCTCTCCTCTCGCACGCACCGCGTGCATCTCCTGCGCTAGCGCCGCGTCACCCTCGTCGCGTTTCCGGCCCGCGCCCCCACGGGCCTTGCTGCATCACATCCCTCCCAGTCCACCGGGAACGGGCGACACCAAAGCGCGCAGCCCGGAGGGACTACTCAGCGACTCAGGACCTCAACCCGCGGACGCTGCGGAAAGTGTCTGGGCTGGCCTAGGAGGTCACCCTCACGCGCCGATCACCATCTTCCCCAACACATGCGAGTGCTCGGGGACGAGGGCTTCCTGGGCGGTGCCTGGCACCACCCAGGTCGCCCTCGTCCCCCCATCTTCTGAAGAGCATCCCTCCTGCGACGACGGTCCCAGGAAAAATCGTCAGCAGCCGCCTGCCTTAGACCTCGACTCTATCTACGCGCGCCTCATGCTTCCTCAGGCAAAGCCCATGACCACGACGCCGACGCCATCTGTCACGGTGTCGGAGACGTCATCCTCGTCAGCCATGTCAGCAACCACGTCAGCCTCGTCCTCAGCGAGAGCAGCAGCCGCTGATGCAAACGGCGCCCTCCCTCTCACCCCGATCGGCTCTCCAGACACCTATCCGTCTGCTTCAGGAAGCTTCCAAGAAGGCAGAACGCAGCGCTGTGGCTCTCCTTCCAGNGAGAGGTTTGCTGCTGCAGCAGGCAAACACAGCACAGCCGCAGCGCGTGCGCTGCACGTTGCAACCAGTGCGGCAGAGCAGTACCATCGCGAGCAGCAGCAGCAGCAGCAGCAGCAGCTGCTGCACACGCACCACCACCAGCAGCAGCATAGGGCGGAACAGAGGCACGCTGCTGGCGCCGTCAGGCGCAGCAGCATGGAGGTGAGACGGCAGCAAAGCGCGCCGCTTGTCCGAGTGTCCTCTTACGACGACCTCCAGGCCGTTGACAAGAGGTACATGCAGAAGAATTTCTCCGCACCCTTGAGAGTGTCACGCAACGGCGAAGTGGAGATACGCACGCTCAAGAATACTTCACACTCCCTTGTGCCGGAAGTCTCTGGAACCATTCTGCTGCAACTGCAGCAACGGCAGCAGCAGCAGCAGCAGCAGCAGCAGCAGCAGCGGCAGCAGCAGCTACAACAGCAGCCCGTCTCTGGACTGGGTCGAGGCTGGGCTGGTCCTAGTGGCGGGGGAGAGCGATTTCAGCAAGCCCCAGACTTCTTGGAGGACAGTCTGCCGGCAACTGCAGCTGCGGCGCATGCGTCACAGCAGCTGGGAACGTCGTCTTTCACAGAGAGGTGGCTTGCTGCTCAAGCCGCCGCTGTGACAACCTCAGGCCCTGCCATGTCAGAGGGAAAGGCGCCGCCTCAGGCGCATGGGAAGGTCAGCAGCAGCAGCAGCGCCTCCGTCTTGCCAGCTCCCAGTGGGTCTGTGGTCGCGGAGAAGAGCAGGTCGCTCCAACGCCTGCGCTCAGTTCGAGAGCAGGAGCTTCAGGACGCTGCAGCGGCTGTAATGCCTCAAGGCACTCAGCCTCCGCAGGCTTCGAATGGCCTAGCCGGTAAAGCGTCTGAGGCAGAGCCTCAGAGCAGCACCCCAACAGAGGAACCCAACCTCCTGCACGAGTACCTCAGTGGGAAACGCGCTGGAGCTGGGGGCCGCCGCGCCAGCTGCAGCGTCGCCAGTGCCTCCAGGATCAGCAGCAGCAGAAGTAGGGTGAGCAGGATCAGCAGAAGTTCGGTGTCCTCGCAAATGCCGATGGTCCACAGGGCGTCGCTGGACGTTCCCTCCAAGGACAGCCGTTCCTCCCCAGCAGGACCCAAGAGTGAGGCGGAGGCAACAGCAATGGGCGAAAATTCTGCAGCAGCAGCGTCGGAGTTCCCTGCATCGTCCGGCGAGAGATCGGCAGCCCTCAAGAAGGCCATCCGAGGAATTTTCAAGAGTGTTTCAATGACGGGTAGCTCTGGCGGTCAGCGTCATCGACCCCCTGCCGACAAGGAACTGGCTGCTGATGCTGCAGCTGCAACTGCAGGAACAAAGCCAGCATCCTTAGCCTCATGGCTCAAGAAAGCGAACAAGTGAGAAAGCGACCAAGTGAGATCTTCGCCTTCCATAGCAAGGCATGCTCCGTAGCTCAGGTTTCATTTGCTCCATCCATGAAGTGTCTACGGTCATGCATGCTTGTTTTTTTAGCTGACTTTATTGGCAGAAAATTCCGAGCTTCTCTTCACACCATCATCACAGGGAATGGACACTGTAACCCATCACCACACAGAAAAATGGCTCGTTTATGTCACAAGCGGAGTGATTAGGGGGCTAATCTCAAGGCCTAGAACAGATGAGACGAAAACCCACTGGGAAGCCTTTGAAGCAACATGTGAGATGCATGATAAGTTGATCATTCACAAACACAAAAGAACGGGTAGATTATGAACAGATAACAATTTACTAATGCAATTTTCACAAGATCGAATGACAGCGATTTTCACAGTTTCCTTGAGCCATGGTCCAACAAGGAGCCTGCAGGGGAGTTTATGAGCCTTTCATTTCAATGACAGCATTGACATTATTCCTTGAGCCATGGTCCAAAGAGGAACCTGCAGGGGATGAAAAAAGGAAGCCCTAAGCATTTGAGCAAAGAGCTCAACAATGCAAGTCACGGTTGTAGACCAAGAGGTCCAAACTCATCATCATGCAACGTCAGGATCACGTGGCTCATCTTCTAGTTGAACGAATTGAACCTCGGATGTCTATTGTTGGAAACGAGTTTGCCGCACGAATATGGACAACATGCACGCCTTGAGCTTCTCTCTCCTACCCACTGTCACACGAGCCACGGTCCACTTGAGCTTGTGCTCCCTCGATGTGCGTGCACCCTGTTGAAGTTTGGTTGGCCACTCACATTTCTATGGCCTCTTACCTCACTCTCCATGACACACACATGTACAGATTGAATGACAATTGACTCACCTGGGGAGACATCATACGAGCACCCCACGACTGCTGGCTATGGTGCCATGAAGCAGCTGATCTACTGAGGAGTGCCATGTGGCACATGCATGTCTGTTGTTTGACTACCCCACTTTGATGCGGTAGATGCTAAGGTTCGTACATTCTCACTGCCGATCCCTGCATCATGGTTGCTTGCCTTTGAGGTTTTTGGGGGAGCTAGATATCATCCCGGGTGCTGATCCTTAAGGGGCCACCCTGTCGGTCGTTGACCGTGCAGTGGTGAGAAGCCGCCCTCGGTTAATACCGAGAGGTCAGGCTCGACCCCCAGGTGGCGGTGCGTGCTCACCCGAGTGGTTGCTCGGTGTGGGCGCGTGCTCACCAGTGTCTCAGACTCTCGCTTCCCCTCACACACCTTTTGTCTTGGTCTAATACTTATGTTAAAGGCAAGTTTACCTCATCCATGGTGTTCCGTGTCTCCTAGCCCTGGACTGCCTACAGTTGGAAATTAGTTAGGGCATGTGTTGGTTTTCTTGTGCATCTCTCATTGTGCTCTGTTGTGTCCTCTCGGCTTGTGTACATCGGCGTGCAGATGACTGACGGCGAGACTCGACGCTGTTGGAGTGTCGTCCGGTGGAGCCGACGCACGCTGAGGCCTACTCGCAGTTCGCTGGAGCCCTCCTCCCTCCGGTGACACGCTGAGCTCCATCGGCAGGCCTCCTCCGCGGTTGGGCCGCCGGCGGTCACTATCACTGCAAATGCTGTTTGTATGCGTCTGCAACACAGCTGATGGCGGTATTACCGGTGCCGCGAAATACCACATTTTTGTACCGCGGTACTGCTGTACCGCGGTACAGATATCGGTACGGTATCGGTACTGACCTGGAAGGGTACACCTCTTTTGTACCGCGGTACTGTACCGCAGTAAAGTACCGCGGTAGCGATAGAGTAAAAGCTTTGTTCTTGAACTTGTAACGGTAGCGCGTTACAAAAATGTGAATGAACGAGAATGCAAGAGAGGCAAAGTGTCGATCGACGAGGACATAGTAGAAGGCATCATTTCGTTGCGAAAAAAAAATAAAACAACGTCGTTCATGCAATACGAATTGGTGGCATTCTGTCGTCGTTTAAGATTTTGAGCCAATATTCATTCTTGTGTCCATTTCTCTATTTTCAAACATTGTTGTCAGGTGAACATTTATTATAAATTTAAGATGTCCATGTCACAAGTTACGACAAACATCTTTTAGTTTTGAGTTACGACTCGTAACTTAGAACGAAACAATCGTTCTCTCATTGTATTATGTACCAATGTTGTCCATGCTCGCTTGCTATGGCTTCTTCAAACGCGGTGTCCACCACGTTGAACAGATATGGACATGCTTGCACCAAAAATTGTAGGAATAGGGTCGATCGACTAGTAGGGAAGGTCTCCTCAAAACGCTCCCTTGATGGATCGAAACGAAAGGTGACGGTGCTTGTCCGCGCGAGAAAGGCATTGAGACTGAATCTAAAATTCGAGATTGGGTTTGTTGAAGATCTAATCGCTACGTTGCTAGCCCTTGACGGATGTGAAAAGGTGCCCCCCTCTTTCTCGTGCTTAGAAAGGCCACCCTATCCCTTTAACGATACCCCATTATTGCAGCCAATAAATATTTCATTGTATGTCATGTTTCTCTCGTGTCCATCTATAGAAGGCACAGTGCAATTTGAGTCTACCTCTTCGTCGAAGCTACTTTTTTTCTACGACATGTCTACAATTTCCTCTCAAGTTTGTTCCTTCAATGCATCTTTGTTCATTTGAGACAATGTAAAGTTTTGCGCTTATCCACCGAGTCCACTAGTCGCAACATGCATGTGCAATAAAGTACCGCGGTACCACTCATTTTGTGATTAGCATGTTGTGCGGTATACCGTGTACTGCGGTACACTGTATGTACCGCGATATTTAACCAATACCGGTCCTACCGTGGGAGCGTTACAGGTATCGGTACTAACCTCCCATGGAACTAGGATACCGAGGTATTAATACCGCGGTACAAGTGTACCGCGGTGTTTGGGTACCGCGGTATTGCAGCCCTGGTCTGTAGCGTCATGCTCTGCCTAGGGTCCATGTCTCATGTTGCGTGGCACTGTTTGACATCATGGACCATCGTAGGCACTGACTGGGTTCGGGCAGCCATAACACTTTGTTGCTATTTTTTCTAGCTGATTCTGACCGCACGAGTACGTTTGTAGCGTTGGTATTTTGGTATGGTCCAGTTTTCAGGCAAAACGGCCGACGCCCGGGTTTTGGGCTGTCAGCCGTCTGGCAGGGCTCCCCGAGAAAATCCTGCCTGCCAGAATATAGGTCTAGGACTATTCTCTGATTGGCTGGTTAGCTGTGTAACAAGTNGCATGTGCAATAAAGTACCGCGGTACCACTCATTTTGTGATTAGCATGTTGTGCGGTATACCGTGTACTGCGGTACACTATATGTACCGCGGTATTTAACCAATACCGGTCCTACCGTGGGAGCGTTACCGGTATCGGTACTAACCTCCCATGGAACTAGGATACCGAGGTATTAATACCGCGGTACAAGTGTACCGCGGTGTTTGGGTACTGCGGTATTGCAGCCCTGGTCTGTAGCGTCATGCTCTGCCTAGGGTCCATGTCTCATGTTGCGTGGCACTGTTTGACATCATGGACCATCGTAGGCACTGACTGGGTTCGGGCAGCCATAACACTTTGTTGCTATTTTTTCTAGCTGATTCTGACCGCACGAGTACGTTTGTAGCGTTGGTATTTTGGTATGGTCCAGTTTTCAGGCAAAACGGCCGACGCCCGGGTTTTGGGCTGTCAGCCGTCTGGCAGGGCTCCCCGAGAAAATCCTGCCTGCCAGAATATAGGTCTAGGACTATTCTCTGATTGGCTGGTTAGCTGTGTAACAAGTTCTACAGAGCTGGGGGGGAGCTAGAACTTGTTGGAAAAAGGACAACCGTCCAATCATCTTGATCCATTGCTCTACTGGGCTCGGCACAACATCAACAAAAAGAAAAACAAGAGGGCCGAGAGTGAGATCGTCATCACTCTCTCGACCCCCCTATGGCGGGGCATGGTACGGCTGTGGGCAGGCCTCTTTAGGCGTCCCACTGATCCATCCATCCGCGGCCCTACTTCCTCTACTCATCCCATTGGAGCTCCGGAGAGATGACAGTATACCTGTACCAGCAGTGATATGTATCGGCAAGTTTTGGACCAACTGGATGTGTGGTCCGGGAGACGAGGCGAGAGTGCGAGCGTGAGCTCCTCTCGACTTTGAGGCTACTGACGTGGCACGGACCAAGGAACCGCTGAAGATATTCCTCTTTCTAAAGGTGGATCCTGTGGTCAGGCATCTTGCGAGGGCGTTTTGGATTGATCAGCACCGTTGCTATCGAGAGGTACGGTCAGACCATCATCGTGAGCCAAAAGCCCGAGCCAGATCGATGGTCATGAAGAAGCTAACGCAGATCGGGA
>SZWC01006428.1:92270-120296 GCA_023375785.1 Penium margaritaceum
GCTTTCCTTACAGGGTCTACCAAAGCACAGGAGTCATCAGATGAAGAAGACAATTTTCAGCTAAATCTTCTATCTGAAGGACCAGTCCTACCTGACAAAGACATGTCAGCCTTGCAGCCAGAGCATCCAATCTATGGTTCAGCAACAGAAGAGACATCACATCACACCCTGACAGAAGAAGAATTTGTGACCGAAGAGTTGGCTATGTGCTCCATCGACAACGCCCTTCTTCTGGCCGCCGGCATTCATGCATGGATCATGGACTCTGGTTGCACGAAGCATATGACCTGCAAGAAGGACTGGTTTATCAACTTCAAACGTTTTCTGACACCACGAGAAGTTCGCCTCGGTGATGGAAGGACTATCCCTGCTTATGGGCAAGGAACAGTCAAGGTTGGTATCAAGTGCAACGGAAAGTCAGCCAGAAGGACTTTCGAGGATGTACTCTACGTGCCAGACCTTGCAGCCAATCTTCTCTCAGTGACAAAGCTCAACGACAAGGGCTTCAAAGTTGTGTTTGACACTGATAAGAACTACAAGGTGTACAATCAGACATCCCAACTGGCAGCAGTGGCCACTCGCATGGGCAACCTGACCGTCCTTGACACCACCGAACCCTCAAGACATCCAGAAACACAAGAAATGGCGTTTGTGGCCTCTTCATCTACATCAGCCAAAACAACAACTCTGTCCACCACGACAGAACTTTGGCACAAGCAGCTGGCACATGTCAGCTATCCTACTCTAACCAAAATGGCTGCAGATTTAGTTTCCCATGACCTACCAGACAGTCTGCTGCAAGACCGAGAAGCACCAATGTGTGAAGGCTGTATCACCGGCAAACAACACAGAGCGTCGTTTCACTCACTACCGTCACATGGGACCCACGAGTGTCTGGAACTCGTGCATATGGATCTCTGCTACATCAAGGAAGGATCTCTCTCCAACAAGCACTACTTTCTTGTCATCTTGGATGACTACACGCATATGGTCTGGACCCGGATTCTTCGCTTCAAGTCTGACGCTATTGAAGAGATCAAAACCTGGGTCCGACAGGTTGAAAATGAGACCAGCCTGACAATCAAGAAGATTCGAACCGACAAAGGGACAGAGTTTGTCAATCGCAACCTCAAAGCCTTCTACGATGAGAGAGGTATTCAACACCAAACTACAGTGCCATATACTCCACAACAGAATGGCAAAGCAGAGAGGATGAATCAGACCCTTCTTGAAAGAGTCCGGACTATGCTTCATACAGCCGGCCTCTCATCCGCGTTCTGGGCTGAAGCTCTTCATACCGCAGCGTACATCACAAATCGCCTCCCCACAACTAAGCTGCCTGCAGGCGCATCCACACCCTATGAAGCATGGACTGGGAACAAGCCTTATCTGGGACACATTCGTATCTTCGGGTGCACAGCGCATGCCTTGGTGCGTCCAGAAGAACGCTCCAAATCGGACCCACGATCCAAAGTCTGTATCCTTCTTGGGTACGAGACACGGGACATCTACCGCCTCTGGGATCCAGAGTCCAAACGCGTGATTCNTCGACCCAACACCTGACGACCACGCTGGTGTCCTCCCTCCTGTGGTTCCAGAAGAACATCGTCATGCTCCCACTGCCTCACAGAAGGATGCCTCCAGCACTCCTTCACAATCTGGACTCCGGCGGTCAGCCAGACTCACCAGACCGCCGACATTCCTTCAGCTTGGCTTTCTGTCCACAACCGAGTTTTCCGCAGACGACGACCTCGACCATACAGCACTACTCACACAAGTGGTGGATCCCACCAGCTTCAAAGATGCTATGCGCCACCCAGATGCAGACCAATGGCGTCAAGCAGCTCAAGAGGAGCTCTCTCAACTTCAAAAACAGCATACATGGGATCTGGTTCCTCGACCACCCAACACACCCATTGTCACATGTAAGTGGGTGTTCAAGACCAAGCTGACCAGTGCAGGTACACCTGATCGCCACAAGGCACGTCTTGTCGCGCGGGGATTCAGCCAAGTTCTCGGGGTAAACTACCAAGACAGTTTTGCACCAGTGGCCAAGTACTCATCCATCAGGGTGATCCTCTCTCTGGCCGCTAGCAACAAATGGCATCTTCATCAAATGGATGTCAAGAGTGCTTTTCTCAACGGTGATCTCAAAGAAGTTATCTACATGACTCAACCAGAAGGTTTTGTCTCCCAAGATCATCCCGATCATGTCTGCAAGCTCAACAAATCCCTGTATGGGCTAAAGCAAGCTCCACGATAGTGGAACCTGAAGATCCACAAATTTTTCTTGGTCCAAGGTCTCCAACGCCTGCACTCCGACCACTCTGTGTACTTCCGTGGAGGGTCTAATCTTCTCGGTGTTATTCTCTACGTGGACGATCTTATCTTGTTTGGACCGTCCCTCTCTATTCTGGATACTCTCAAACAACAGCTCTCCCGCCGATTTGAGATGACGGACATGGGACCCCTCACATACTATCTTGGGATTCAGATCACTCATGACGTCCTGCACGGTCACGTAACACTAACCCAGGCCACCTATGCTCAACGTGTGGCTGACAAGTTCGGGCTTGGTGCATCCACTCTTCAAGCCACTCCACTCTCCAAGGATCATCGCCTCACCAAACCAGTCATGGCAGCCACACCTTTGGCCTCCTTGGCAGATGTCGATGCTTTTCCGTGCATGGTGGGATCCCTGATGTACGCTTCTGTGGCTACCAGACCTGACCTCTCGTTTACTGTTGGTCTCCTCAGCCAAGTCTGTCAGCGCCCCACTGCTGCTCACATCGTGGCTGCCAAGCGTAGCATTCGCTATCTCCGTGGGTCTGCTTCTGTGGCTATCCGCTACGCCTCTGGTAACAATGTTCTCCAGGGCTTCTGCGATGCTGATCTCTCTGGTGATCACACCACCAGCCGCTCCACCTCTGGGTACGTCTTTCTCCTCAACGGTGGACCCGTCAGCTGGCGCAGCAAGAAGCAGTCCGTGGTCGCTCTCTCCTCAACTGAAGCTGAATACATTGCTGAGAGAGAATGCACAAGAGAGGCGGTTTGGCTTCGTATGCTTCTGAGCGAGCTTGGATTTGACCAACTCGAGCCTACGCCCATACACTGTGACAACGAAGGGGCTATCGCCCTTTCCGAGGATCCCGTTCTTTATGACCGCACCAAGCACGTCCGTCGGCAGTACCACTACGTTCACGACGCTGTTGCAGAAGGCGAAGTCGTCATGCACTATCTTCCCACTGTCGACCAAACTGCTGACATCTTCACCAAAACCCTTTCTGCTGACCGTCACACTCATCTCTGTGCCCGCATGGGCCTTCTCTCCTCGTCCTGACTCCTCTCGGCGCTGTCTTCTTTCTTCTCGGTTCTTCCCCGCTGCCGCTCGTTCCTGGCTCTCTCTTTCCGTCCCCCCCGGATGAGGCGTTGGGACGGACGGAGATTGTCCTTGGTGGAACCGTCGTCGCTTCCCGCTTCCGTGCCCCCCACATGAGGCGTTGGCACGGACGCGGGTTGCGTCCGACCGTTTTTTTCCACCTCCTCTTGCTTCTGCCTGTCGCTGCTCTCTCTCTCCCTGCGCTTTGCCTTCCTCTCGTGCCTCGGTCCTCGCATAACGCCAACACCCTCTCCTCTTGTCCTGCTTTGCTACTGGACCCACGCCGCTCTAAACTGCAATTTCTCTCCGTCTATATTCAGCTCCTTCGCTCTCCTCTTTCAGACCCCCATGGGTGGGCTGCCCCGTGTTCAGCTCACCCTGCGGGCCGGATGCGCGGGAAGGGGCCCACTCCCCCAAGTCCGGGCAGGGTGTGCTGTTGGGACCGGTCTATCTCTCAGCCTTCGGGGCGTGGCCCGGGCTAAAAAGTTCTCACCGGCCCACTGTACACCCTGCGTCTTCCTGCTCTGGACTTCTCTCCTTTTTTCTCTCTCAAGCGAGGCTCGGTTGGCCCCGGGGGGGGGGATTTCTTTTGCCGTGCATTCCCGTGCCTCGCCCTGTTCCTCTTTTGTCGCCCCCGTCCTCCCGGCTCTCTTCTCGCGGGGGGGCTTCTTTTCTTTTTCCACTTGTCGGCTCCAACTTCATCAGCGCTAGATCGACAAGGGGGGGAATGTTGGAAAAAGGACAACCGTCCAATCATCTTGATCCATTGCTCTAATGGGCTCGGCACAACATCAACAAAAAGAAAAACAAGAGGGCCGAGAGTGAGATCGTCATCACTCTCTCGACCCCCCTATGACGGGGCATGGTATGGCTGTAGGCAGGCCTCTTTAGGCGTCCCATTGATCCATCCATCCGCGGCCCTACTTCCTCTACTCATCCCATTGGAGCTCCGGAGAGCTGACAGTATACCTGTACCAGCAGTGATATGTATCGGCAAGTTTTGGACCAACAGGATGTGTGGTCCGGGAGACGAGGCGAGAGTGCGAGCGTGAGCTCCTCTCGACTTTGAGGCTACTGACGTGGCACGGACCAAGGAACCGCTGAAGATATTCCTCTTTCTAAAGGTGGATCCTGTGGTCAGGCATCTTGCGAGGGCGTTTTGGATTGATCAGCACCGTTGCTATCGAGAGGTACGGTCAGACCATCATCGTGAGCCAAAAGCCCGAGCCAGATCGATGGTCATGAAGAAGCTANGATCATCGAGCGGTGTCCGGAAGATCCTGTGAAGACACAAGGAGACCGGACTGAGTCAACACTTGTACTTTTTTGCTTCTAGCTAGTGTAGACAGATAAGTAGCTGTAGGTTTGTATTTCCTATTACTTCGTCTGTGTGTAACCATTTCGAGCAACCTTGGTACCGTTGGAAAGCTTGTGAGACAAGTCGTGTATCTGTGCCTTCAGTTCATACTCTTGAATCGCACAGTCAGTGACATTGCCAAGGCAAGAGTGCCTGTGTGTGTTTAAGTGGTTATCCTTAACTGAGAAGTCATCACCAACGAATTCAGCACAGTACCAGAGAGTTGAACCATCAGAGTACCTCATCTGAAGATTCCTAAAAATTCTGCTTATGTAAAATCCAACAGAACTTGGAGGGGTCTCCCATTGTTGCTCATTCTTCATTCCTAATCAGTCACTTTCAGTTTTTAGCTGCTTTCTGGCGCTCACAATGGCGCGCGTTTCTGAGTAACAAACACAGAGCTTCTAAACTTAGACTCTAGAGCAGCAGACTGAGGGGGCAGCAGACTTGAGCAATGAGCGTGGAAGCCCGCACGGTGCATCAATAACGATGCTGCCCCAACCTGCTGCCTAGTCTTTCCTTTTTGGTACCAGAGCCAAAGCATAGCAGTAGCAACAGAAGACTGGCGTACAGGTGCCAGACAACGCCGGTGGACCCGCACATGCACCAGTTCAGGGGAAATGCTGCCGGATATTTTTTGGCAGCATTGAACCGCCTGGTGGCGGCGTCAGATTTTTTCCCACGGCCACTGGGCAAGGGGAAATGCTGCCGGATTTTTTCCGACAGCACTGATCCCCACGCATGACGGAAGGAGGTGAGTGGCAGGCCACGAACGATACGTGCGTGCGACGATGCCAAGGCAACGTCACCCAGGTGTAGTGACTGGCACCACCGAGCAGCAGCTGCAGCCTACAACAGCAGCAACGGTAGGCAACAATAGCGAGCAGTGGCAGCAGCAGCCAGGAGCAGCGAGCAGTAGCCAGTAGCAGCTGCGTGCAGCAGCAGCAGCTTGTAGGAGCTCGCAGCAGCAGCAGCAGCAGCCCGTAGAAGCAAGCAGCAGCGGTCGCAAGCAGCAACAGCTCGTAGTAGTAGTAACAACCCACAACCACAAGCAGCAACAACAGCAATCAGCAACAGCTCGCAGCAGCAGCAGCATCGGCAGCGAGCAGCAGCAGCAGCAACAACAAGTAGCAGTAATAGTAGTAGCGAGAAGCAGCTGGCAGCAGCCAGCAGCAGCTGCTGCTGCTCGCAACCCGTAGCTCGTCGCAAGTGGCGGGCTGCAAGTAGCGAGCAGCGAACTGCTGGAAGCAAGCAACAAGCTCGCCGCTCGCAGCCCGCTACCTAGAGCAAGCAGCAAAGCTCGCTGTGCCAGATGAAAAAGAAAAACAAGGAGACAAAAAAATTCCCCCACCCGAGCAGCAACTGCCATAACTACTACAGCAGCTACAATAGCCGCAGTAGTACGCAGCAGCAATAGTAGCAGCAACAGCTGCAACAACAGCTGTAGCAGCAGTATTAGCAACAATAGTAGCAGCAGTAGAAGTTACAACAGAGGCTGCAGTAGCAGCAGCAACAACAGTTGCTGCTGCCACAACAGCCGTAGCAACATCAGCAGTAGCAACAGTAGCTATAGCAAGAGCAATACCAGCAGCTGGAACAGTAGTAGCAACAGCAACAGGTAGCAACAGCAGCAGCAGTAGCATCAACAATATTAGCCGCTACAGCTACGCAGCAGCGGCCCCAACAACGGCCGTCATTGACGTCAACATCCAGCCGCTGACATCACTGCTGACATCACCATTGACGTCATCAACAAAAAAGGCAGAAGGGCGGGAAGAAAATCTATTAGCAGCAGTAGTAGTAGATAATGCAGTAGCAGGTGCCGATGCCAGCCGTCCTAGGCTGACGTCACTGTTGACATCAGAAGCACAAAAAAACAAAGAAAGGACACCAGAATCCACCATGGCTAATAGCCCCAGTGGGGAGGGGTCTTCCTCCGTTGGGGGGACCCCCAGGGGGATACCCCCCCTTTCTTGTAACAGCTACAACAGCTGCAGCAGTAGCAGCAGCAGCAACAGCAGCAGCACTAGCAGCAATAGGAGCAGGAACAGTAGTAGCAGCAGCTGCAACAGCAACAATAGCAACAGTGGCAGCAGTAGCCAACATGCATCTTCGCCGGCACTCCTGATCCCCTGCCTGTCATTCAGCAACAGCTCGCCGCCTTGACACAGGTGCTTGTAGCACTGCAACCCCTGGCCTCATAGACTCCCTCTAGTCTCCCGCCGCCATTCATTCCTCTTGGGCACGCCAGCCCCGCTGTGTCCGCTGCCACGCAGTACCTGGCACAGCAGAAGACTCAGCGTCAGCGGTAGACAGTGACCTCTGTCCTTGGCCCCACTCTGGGTGCCGGCCGCAGGCAAAAGGACTTTGAGACACCGTCCCCGCCGCTTAAGGCCGGCGAGCAGTTCCAGAGCTGGGAGCTTAGCTTCCGCATCTGGGCAGAGGGTGAGGGCCCGTGGGCATACTACACCCTCCCGTACGACTCCACCCAGGCAGACCAGTTGTATGACGCCGGTCATGCCGTACGCGCCCTCGTTCCCGTCGCTCCTCTGGCTTCTCACCTGGCTTTAGAGCCCTTTCTCGGCGACTTCATCATTGGCGGCACCCCAGACCCTACAACCGCATGGAACATCCTCACTTGTCCCCATCGCCTGTCCAGTGAGGCTGAGACCAGCCGTCTACTGCGGGAGTTCAATTCCCTGCACATGGGGGAGTCTAAGACAGTCACCACTTACTGGCAGCGGGCTGAGGACATCCTCCGTTGTCTAGGCACTTCCGCTCCACCCCCTTTTAGCCACACTCTTCACCATCAAACGCGGTGCCATCGACGCGTACGCGGAAGTCTTCGTGTACTATTCCCAGGATATCCTCTCCACCATGGTGGCCTAGGGCACCCTCATGCCCTGGGCATACGAGCTCTTCCTCAGGATTGAGGAAGCTCGTCTAGAGTCCCGCCTCCAGTGCACAGAGGCCCTTGCCTCCCCTGTTGCTGCTTTAGTGGCCGTCGCTTCCCCCACATCAGTTACCTCCACCAGGTCCTCATCGCCGGGGAAAAAGAAGAAACGGAAAAAGAAGGGCAAGGGACAGCAGTAGCAACAGCAGCAGTCGACTCGGTCCAGTGGCAGTGGCTCGGTCCACCACAATCGTGGCCAGCCAGGGTACGGATGGTACATGTGCCTGCTACCGACGGACAAGGCACACGTCATCGCCACCATACGTCGCCAGCGGGAGCGTTGTCTCACCTCTGCCGCCGTCACTGTCGTCGCCTCTGATGCCTTGACCCCGTCCTGCAGCTCCACTCCTCTGACCGAGACACCGGTGTCATAGACGCCAGCTCCACAGCAGCATCATCCGCAGCCGTCGGCACCTCCGTTCCCTTCACCGGGGTAGTCCTCCTTCTATCCGGGCTCAGGCGCCATCACTCCGCACTCAGTCTACACTCCCAGGCCGTCCACACGTGAGCAACAGCTGGAGCAGTTCATTGCGTTTCAGCTCGGCCTTCCTCACCCTCTTCCCAGGGAATTGCAAAATGCGTCACCTCCTGGTTGTCCCCCTTGTCCTACATGACTGAGATTGAGCTGCGGTCATTTCCTGCTTCCTCGTTTGTCCTGCCACCTTCCGCAGTATCCTCTGCCCCCCTCGGTGATGACATCATATGGCTTGTTGATTGGCACTCTCGGTTCGTGCCCCATTCCACCACGTCCGGGTCTCTTGCTTGTTGCCACATGACTGTTAGCGATCTGGCGACTCCGGTTCAGGGTTGTGGACGAGACCTGGATCATCGACTCAGGGGCCACGCATCACATGATAGCCTCTTGCGAGGCCTTAAGTATGCTTGGTCCTGTTGGAGATGTATCCGATATTTGGACGGGCTCCGACCAGGTGTTACCTGTCCGCGGCATCAGTGTCGTTTGTTTTCGTGGTCCCGCTAGTGATGTCTTCTTGACCGATGTCCTTTTCGTCCCCGGTCTTAAGCTCAACCTCCTGTCCGTTACTGCCCTTGACCGTAAGAGCATGGATGTTGTACACTTGCGTGGTGTTGGCACTGTGTCGTTGCGTCCGTCCGGTCTTGTCGTTCTTCACGCCACCGCCCGTGGCAACCTGTGGCAAGTGCGTCGTCTATCCTCCTCTCCGGCCGCCCCCTCCCCGTTTGCTACCACAAGCCATGTGTTTGTCACCAGCACGATTTCTCCGTAGCACACCCATCTCTTGCATCGACACCTTTGCCACGTCCACTCTGCTTTCGTCGACAGCATGCTCCGCACCCAGCCGGCCAAGGGCCTTGACCCTGAGACTTTCCCTTTACCATGCCCCATAGAGTGTGTTGATTGTGCTCAGGGCAAGATGCATCGGTCCACATACCTCTGTCCTCCTCTCATGCATCCGCCCCTCTCGGTCTGGTCCACTCCGATGTCATGGGTCCTCTCCCTACCGAGTCCGTCGGAGAGCATGGCCGCTATGTCCTCACCCTCACTGACGACTACTCTCGCTACCGCTGGGTCTTCTACCTTTGGCTGAAGAGCGACATCGCCCGTGCCATTTAGGACTGGCTTGTCCTAGCAAAGCACGAATGTGGTCGATCTCTCCGCCGCTTTCGCTCTGATCGCGGTGGTGAGTACATGGGCGAGACCACGACTTTTCTCGCCTCCCGCGGTATCCACCACGAGACGTCTGCGCTCTTCACGCCCGCTTAGAACGGTGTCTCTGAGCGGTGGAACCGTACCATGGCCGACGCCATCCGCATCATGCGGGTTGAGACTGGCCTCTCGGATGGCTTCTACTTTGAAACCATGGCCTACATGACGTGGGTCTGGAACCAGATTCCTCACGGACCCCTTCCCCGCCAATCCACGTCATACCAGCACTGGTGCGATCAGTGCGCCGACCTCCACCCTGCTCGCGTCTGGGGTTGCGTGGCCATCGTGTGGCTGCCCGCCCTCAGCAGGATGGCAAGCTCGCCCCCTATGGGCGTCCTTGCACCTTTCTCGATGTCTCTTGTCGGTCCAAGGCTTGGCGCTTCTGGGATCCCTCCTGACACTACATCGTCGAGTCCCACAATGCCTTCTTCTTTGAGGAGCTATTTCCGCGTAATCTCATTCACTCCGGCTCGCCGGTGTCCCTCCCGTCATGTGGGGGAGTGGTGATTCCGTCCTCCATTTTGCCGCTTTCGAGTGGCACATCCCTTGGTCCCCATGAGCCAACAGCCCCAATCGCACCCGCTGGCCCCTCTGGGCTGGCAGACCCAGTCGCACCCGCTGGCCCCTCTGGGCCGGCACATCCACTTGCGCCTGCTTGCCCCTCCAGGCCGGTAGCTCCAGTCGCGCCCGCTGGCACCTCTGGACCGGCAGCCTCAGTCGCACCCGCTCGCTCGTCCGGGCCCGCCACCCCAGTCGCGCCCGCTGGCCCCTATGCGCCGGCAGTCCCAGTCGCGCCCGCTGGCCTCTCAGGGCCGGCATCCCCAGTCGCGCCCGCTAGCCCCTTTGGGCCGGTGGTCCCAGTCGCACCCGCTGGCCCCTCTGGGCTAGCATCCGCAGTCGCGTCCACTGGCCCCTCCCAGCCGGCGGCCCAAGTCGCGTTTGTTGGTCCCTCTGGGCTAGCAACACTAGTCGGGCCCACTGGCCCCACCGCGACGGCAGCCCCAGTCGTGTCCGCTGGTCCCTCCGGGTCAGGAGCCCCGTCTGCCCCCGTTGGCCCACGCTACACATGTGGCCCAGGCGGCAGCCTCCGACCCAGGCCGTTAGTGAGCGCGCAGACCGCCGCACCGCGTCCTGAGGCGCCTCGGCCCCCTGTGGCTCCACGCGTCTCTTCCACTCCCATGGTCGTGAATGGGGACCCTGGCACCAAGGCCCTCGGCCTGAGCACTTTGGCCCTCATTGCAGACCTTCACCCGGGTTCCGCACTGGGCTATGCCATGCTCTATCATGAGCATCGGCATACTGTCATTGCTGCACTCGCGCGCATCCCACCTGGATCTCGAGATGCACACGCTCTCTCAGTTCACTCCACAGCACGCCCGGAGGACCCAGCCACCCTATGCAAGGCTCGAACCTCACTTGAGGCCGCACACTGGGATGTTGCCTGCATCGACGAGCTCGATACTGTCCGAAAACACCATGTGTATGACCTCGTCAACCTCCCTCCAGGTCGGAAGGCCATTGGTGCTAAGTGGGTCTTTCAGCGCAAATGGAAACGTGACGGGTTCTTGGACAAGTACAAGGCCCGCCACAAAGCCAAAGGGTTTGCTCAGGTCCCTAGGGTTGATTACGACCAGATCTTTGCCCCAATTGGCCGGTTCTCCACTAGCCGGGCGCTCTTCAGCCTAGTTGCCTAAAATAGGTGGGAGTTGCATTAGATGGACGTGAGCAACGCTTTCTTCCATGGCTCACTGGAGGGTGAGGAGCTCTACATGGTGTAGCCCCCAGGATTCGATGACGGCACTGGGAGAGTATGGCGGCTGCAGAAGGCCCTCTATGGCCTGAATCAATCACCTCGGTGCTGGAACCTGGAGATCAGCAGCACGCTCCTCTGCGGAGGCCTCTAGCACAACACCGTAGACCCTGCACTGTTCGTGAGCCCGCGACGCCAGACCTTCGCCGCTGTTCTGGTCTACGTCAACGACCTCCTCATCGCGTCGCCTGACATGGCTACCATTTAGCGTGTCAAGGACCTGTTGCACGCCGCCTACGAGATAAAGGATCTCGGGTCTGCCCAAGTCTTCCTGGACATGGAGCTCGAGCATGTTTGCTCCCAGGGCATCCTGCACGTCCACCAGGTTGCCTATGTGCAGAAGCTCTCCACTCGCTCCGCCGAGGACCTGCCCTTCGTGCCGAGTGCATCTTCATCCATGTCACCTGATGGTCAGGTACAACTGAAGAGTCCTGACCCAACCGTTGTGGGGGAGCCAGTTGACGTGACCTCGTATCTGCGAGTCATCGGGTCACTGATGTTCCCGGCGACGACGACGTGTCCAGACATCGCGTTTGCCGTCAACCTCCTGGTTCAGTTTTCTTAGGAGTCGCATCACCTCCACTTCAACGCCGCGATCCGAGTACTGCGCTACGTCATCTCGACTCCTCGGCGAGGTCTCATGTTCCGCCGCCAGCCATCTGTCGTTGCAGTGGGCTACACCGACAGGGACATGGCCAGCAGTCCGGACGGTAAGAGTCGCACAGGTTGGATTTTTCTGATCGGCGGCACGGTTGTGTAGATGCTCTGCCTAGGGTCCATGTCTCATGTTGTGTGGCACTGTTTGGCATCATGGACAATCGTAGGCACTGCCTGGGTTCGGGCAGCCATAACTATTTGCTGCTTTTTTTCTAGCTGATTCTGACAGCACGACTGCGTTTGCAGTGCCGGTATTTTGGTATGGTCTAGTTTTCAGGCAAAACGGCCGACGCCCGGGTTTTGGGCTGTCGGCCGTCTGGCAGGGTTCACCGAGAAAACCCTGCCTGCCAGAAAATAGGTCTAGGACTATTTTCTGATTGGCTGGTTAGCTGAGTAACAAGTTCTACAGAGCTGGGGGGAGCTAGAACTTGGAGGGGTCTCCCATTGTTGCTCATTCTTCATTCCTAATCAGTCACTTTCAGTTTTCAGCTGCTTTTTGGCGCTAACACTGGTGCGCGCATTTCTGAGTAACAAACCCAGAGCTTCCAGACTTAGACTCTAGAGCAGCAGACTGAGGGGGCAGCAGACTTAAGCAACGAGCATGGAAGACCGCATGCTATATCAACAACGCTGCTGCCCCAACCTGCTGCCTAGCCTTTCCCTTTGCATGCAGACTCATGCAAAAACGAACATGAGCTCTGAGTGTGAGTGCAGTGCAAAATGGCAAAAAAATGGCTAAGTCTGGAACGCATCCACTGTTGCCCACCCCTGCTGAACCCAAACGAGTAAGCGGGGTGAACACACTACATTAACCACGAGAACAACAAAGGTGGTCTCCTCTAGGCACCAGAGCAACTCTCCGAGTGCCCGGGTCTCGACCACCGAGAAAATACGAGCAGTGTTAAAAACACTCAAAATCAGGGTCCTGATATCACAAACGACTTACTGAACATCGGAAGCACTAATACAGCCATCGGGTCTCCTCGTCGCACTGGTACAGTCCACCAGGTACGCGGGTCTCAACCCACTGAGAAAACTCTCATAGCTCCCGACAAGCCAACAGGATTGCCGGAACGTATCGACCGCGTCTCGTCGGCGCTGTTGTGGGTGCTGGAAAAGTCTCGGTACACTCCAGAGGCCAGAAGAGGGTAGGACATGATAGGAGATTACAGGGCAGGACAGGAAAGGAGAGGACTGGACATGACGTCTCAGGACAGGGAAGGAAGGGATAGGACAGGACAGCTGCAACAACAGCAAAAGGAAAACATGATTGTTGCAGAAATCATGAAAGTGACTGGGACTGTGCCTACGACTGCAAATGCACCTGTGACAGTGACAGTGACAAAAGCAAGAGTACGAGTGACAGTGACAGGAGTGAAAAACGGAAGATGGAAAGAAAGGAAAGGATAATTGAGTGAAGGAAGGTGAATGGAAAGGGGAAGGTGAAGGGCAGGAGGAAGGAGAAAGGTAAGGGTAAAGGGAAGGAAAAGGGGAAGGGGAACGTGAAGGTTAATGTGAAGGTGAAGACGAAGGTGAAGGTGAAGGTGAAGGTGAATGTGAAGGTTAAGGTGAAGATGAAGGTGAAGGTGATGATGGAGGCTAAGGGGAAGGGATTGGGATAGGGAAGGATAGGGGGATGGATAAAGGGAAGGAGAAGGAAAAGGGGAAGCAGAAAGGTAGAGGGGTAATTAAAGGGTAAGGGGAAAGGGGATGGGAAGGGGGAGGGGATGGGGAAGTGGAAGAGGAAGAGGAAGAGGAAGGGGAAGGGGAAGGGGAAGGAAAAATTGAAGGGGAAGGAGAAGTGGAAGGGGAAGGTCAAGGTCAAGGTCAAGGTTAAGGTCAAGGTCAAGGTCAAGGTCAAGGTCGTGGTCAAGGACAAGGTCAAGGTCAACGTCATGGTCAGGGTCGGGGTCAAGGTTAAGGTGAAGGTCAAGGCCAAGATCAAGGTCAAGGTGAAGAGCAAGGTGAAGGAAAATATGAAGCTAAAGGTGGAGGTAAAAGTGAAGATTAAGGTGAAGGTGAAGGTGAAGGTTAAAGTGAAGGTTAAGATGAAGTAAATTTCAATGTGAAGGTGGAGGTGAAGGTGGAGGTGACAGTGAAGGTGAAGTTGATTGTGAATGTGAACCTGAAGGTGAACATGGATGTGTAGGTGAAGGTGCAGTGAAGGTGAAGACGATGATGGAGGTTCAGGTGGATGTGATGATGGCGATGAAGCTGAAGATGAAGGTGAAGGTGAAACTAAAGGTGAAGGTGAAGGTGAAGGTGAAGGTGAAGGTGAGGGTGATGATGATGGTGATGGTGAAGATGAAGGAGAAGGTGAAGGTGAAGGTGAAGGTGAAGGTGAAGGTGAAGGTGAAGGTGAAGGTGAGGGTGGAGATGAAGGTGAAGGTCAATGTGAAGGTGAAGGTGAAGGTGAACACCAGTGCACAAAAGTGCAGTGATATCCAGTGATGTGCAGTGATTGAAAATTACATGCAATGATGTGGAAGGATGTGAACTGATGTGCAATGAGTGATGAGAAGTGCTGTGCAGTGATGTGCAGTGATGTGCAGTGATAAGAAGTGGTGTGTATGGATGTGAACTGTTGTGCAGTGATGCACAACTATGTGATTTGTTGTGCTTGCAATGTTTACAACAATGCTCCACTCTGTACACATGCTACCCAAATGTGTTCCAATGCCCTTCGAATCCAAATGAGATCCACTTGATGATGTGCAGTGATGATGTTCATGGAAAGTTTTTAGCCCCATTGGCAAGGCCTTGTGCTTAGACAATAGGGTGTTTCTCTTGTTATATTTTTTAACTTTGGTGTGTAATCTTGGAAGTTTTTTCTGCTCAAAATGGGTGCTCCATATGTGCACAATGATGTTACAACTGTTATGCTTGACACATGTCTTATTATAAAGTATTCACTTATTTTCTCATGGCTTTTCATCTCTGTATGAGACGCTCTTCATAAGCAAAAAAAATTTTACGAACTCTTGGATCATATATGACGCTTCAGTATGTAGTGAAAATTTCCCCATGATTTTTTTACCCAAAGGCGGATGATCGTTTTTTTTCTGTCCAGGAATGATGCAAAAAGCATGGATGATCCCTGTAGCCTCTCCTTCATTGTGCATTTCCACATGGTTATTTTTCCTGGAAGGCAATTCTCGGCTTCAGTACAAAGCTTGTTTATAACACAGGAACTCATTGATTTGATTCACACATTTTAGGAAAATTTCTTGGCTGTTCTAAAGCCACCAAGGGGATGTTTTGAAGATCAAGAGTATGTAGCCATTTCTGTGCTCCTTGTAGTTGAACGTGTTGGAAATAGTGTGAAAAAGACCTCAACACGGTTATTCATAGATCTCAATACGATTAGGTCCTGGACTGAACCACATTGACAACGGCTCTCCGGTCCCCTGACTGTTGTGTAAAAACATCAACTTGTCCCCTATCAACATAACGTGTGTCCCCCATGTGCGACTAGTGAAAGGAAGCCACTGTCCCATTTTCTTGCTTTGTCTCCAATTTCTTGTTCCGCATGTGCATACCAAAGATGATCATTCCCTCAATCTAAACCTAGATTAGTTCTGTTAGTCCTGTTCAGATTTAGTTCAATGGTTCTCACCCCTCTGTCTTGAATATGGCATTCTCCTCTCACTCTCTCTTCACATGTCACTCTTGTAAAGCTCTTTGTTCTGTAACTCCAATTATTCACTTAGCTCATCTTCATATCAGCCTCCTTATGCAAAAGCTTCCTCGGATTTTCCATGTTGGCGCTCCCACATCCTACGTCAACATCTCTGTTCCTGCTTTGCCTCCTCATCTATGACAACAAATGGTGATGGTCAATCCTCCATGCAGAAAAAATCAATGCACATGGAGGCTCTTGACCTCTGGTCTCCTTGTCAGCAAGCCTGTTTTCCTGCCTCCTTTAGGTGGAGATAACTTCAGCAGTGTATCCTTGCATCCCTCCTTCAGCCTCAACAACAACTTCTGCCAGGACTGCACCCAGAATCTAAGATCAACACGCGTGGTAACATCTAGCTCCTTCACTTATCAGAGGCCCATGATAGCAGTTGGGTTGCATTCTACTGCAGCTTTGCCAGAATTTTCCTGCAATTATTGCAATTTAGCTTGCAGTGCATCCAACTAACTTTCTCAATTTTCTCAGATCCTCCTCCATTGCTACTTCTCACTCTTGTGACTCCGTGGCAAAGTCAACTCTCCGCCACCACCATTCATCCTCATAGAGATCTTAATCTTGCCTCCTTCTGGAGCTGCCGCATCAGCTCCATCTTGCTCCGTCAGCTTCACCTTGATCATCTGTCCGCCCTCCGCCTCTCTGCCGCGTCACTTTCTTCCACCGCCTTGTTGAGCTGTCTCTTCATCCACGGATCACTCCGGCTCCTCCTGCAGTAGCTCCATCAGCCTCATCAGCTTGATCTGCATCATGAGTACTAGAATCATCATGAGCTTGCGCATGCGGTTCTCCCCCACCCCCCAGTTCCTCCTCCTCCTCCTCATCATCATCATCATCATCATCATCACCACCATCATCATCATCATCATCATCATCATCATCATCATCATCATCATCATCATCATCATCATCATCATCATCACTGTCATCATCTGTCACTCAGCTTCATTTGCACATGTGGTTCCGTCCCTGCGCCCACTCCTTTCATCCCTAGCTCATGCACGCGGTTCTGCCCCTTCGCCCAATTCATCACCATCCTCAGCTGCTTTGCTTGGCTCGCACACGTGGTTCCACACGTGCGCCCAATTCATCATCATCCTCGGCTTCTTTGCTTTGCTTGCGCACGTGGTTCTGTCCCTAAACTCAGATTCATTGACATAATAAATCGTTTTTTCGCTTGGCTAGAGCAAGTGGCTCCATCCCTACTCCTTTAACATCTGCTTGTGTACATGGTTCCGACCCTGCACCCATGTATTTCAGCTATCACTATCGTCGGGACTGAAGGTGTTTCCTAAAGGTCTCTCTGTTTTCCCTGGAATCCAGTGCCACCTATGTTCTTGCTAACATCTGAGCTAACGGGGGATGCATTATTGTAGCCTCTAACACCTGTAGCAACTGTCCTGTCCCCCCACCTTCTGCATATTATTCTGCCAGCTTTAACAGCAACTGCACCCACGCCGATCAAATTCAAGAAATCAGCAGCATCAACACCCGCACCTGCTGGTTGGAGACACCATAGGAGCAGGACACCATGCATCTCCCTGCTCAAATTTCGAGTTAACCACATGAGCAAGAAATTTTAGCTGTGGAAAAGACCCTTAGCAATTTCCCAGCTCTCCACCTCCTGACACAGAACACAGAGGTTTCACGATGGCAGCGCTCTCTCTATCAGTGACATCGTGGCAGCATCCTCCACCCCCAGCATTCCGCACAAAAACTCTCACCAGCAGCAAGAGCATAATCAAAGCTCAAGGAAGAGTTTCTCCGACTCCCCTGCCCTTATCAGCATCAAAAGCGACAGCATCACCCAACTCTGCAAATAGATGAAGATGACCATCTACTTCCCATTCCTAACAAACATGGAGAAAATGTAACAGAATGGTGGCTTAAAACTCTCTTTCCAGCCCACAACTGGTCACTCCAAGAGTATTGTGCCACCAATTTCCTTCGTGGTTCGTGCAAATGGTGGAATTCGACACAAGCTAACCCTCAATTTCCAGTCCATCCGCAACCATCTCCAACCACTCCATCAATTGTATCATCATAACCTGAGGCAGCCCCACACACACTCCTTACTCTTGCAAATCATCCTTCAGCAAGTGTTGTACAAGAACTTACGACTTGTCGTCATAATATCAACCTCCCGTCTCTTGTGGGTTGAACCAAAAAGTTCCCCCTCTTCAGCACCAAATAAGGAACGGGCGTTGCAAGGAAATGGGTCACTCAAATCTATGAACTCCTCTTCTAAGATTTCCTGCTTGGCTTTGGTCTTACTAACAATCTTCTTGGTGAACTTTTTTATCTACACCTTCCAAGACCAAAGATGAGAGAAAGAATCTATTTGCCCCAGTCAGCAAGGTTTCAAGGAAATTATGCACTGGAGTCGTCGAAGACAAGGTGGATTCTTATTCTGAGAATCTTGGAGAAATATGGTACCAGCTCTTACTTGGCTGTGGAGTGCTACGATCATCCTTGTGGGATCATATCTACTCCCACAAAAAGTACGAAGAGTAACGTTCATCCAATTCAGGGGAGATTTTGGAAATAGAATCAGGTGAATATCTGAACCTGATTATTCTGATATATTCATAAGGATTAGGTCCTAGACCAGACCAATTTGACAATGGCTCTCTGACCCCTATACCGTTGTGGCCAAATTTCAAGTTGTCCCCTAACAAGGTGGCACGTGTTACAACGTCCAACTAGTAGGACGAAACCAATTTCCTGCTTACGCGTCTTGTTCTCTTTGTATGTATCAAGGATGATCATTCCCTTGAATCTAATTTAGTATAGTTGTATTCATATCGTCCGCCTCTAGTTTCATGGCCCTCAATGCCCTGTCTCCACTTTGCCATTCTCCTCTTGCTCTCTCTTCGACAGCCACTCTTACATAGCTCTTTGTTTGGTCACTCTGCTCTTTCAATTAGCTGTACAAGACGCCCCTGCCTCCTCCTCATATTCTCTCGATGTGCCCTTGTCTACCTGGCACTCTGGCACTCTACCCTATATGTGCTGCTTGCATTCATCCATTTCTGACTGACTCCATGATCTTGTCATCGTGCTTTTGCTTCTGTCACTTTGTCGCACCTCTTTTATTTCCATTTATTCTGCCTTCTTCTCCAAGAAATGTTCTGAGTGTTTTCTTTTTCCGACATAATGATGTAAAATTCTATGACTGCAAATGTGATTTCTCCATTTCTAAAACAGACGATTTTGTAGAAAAATGCTTATGAAGTTAAGGAAGGACTTTGTAGAATACAACCAAAAATCACTTCTCAATCTTAAAGTCGAGGTGATGAAGAACGATGTCATTAAGCAGCTCAAGATACACTCTTTTTTTTAATGAAATATTGAAAGGTTTTTGTTTATGAGGGTATCAACATCTCTCTTATTACTAAGGGATGATCGTCTTGGCAGTTTTTGCTTTTGTTTAAACATTAATCATCTTTTCAACCCATGTTTACTGAACACTCCAAAAGGAAACAAGGCTTACCTGAAAAAAAGAATTTTCTTAGCAGTAATTTCTACCTTTCTATTGTACATACATATGTCAAACCTGGAACATCCATATTGGATTTTCGTAAAAGAACGTCAACAAGGATCCTATGTTGCACTAACTTGCATAGTGTTGCGTAGTAATCAACCAGCATGCCGCTCACGCTACATGGCTCAAGCTGGGTCTGTGTCATATGGATGGTCAGACTCGATGATTTGAGGGGCCAAAACCCATCAAGTACCAAAGTTTTGACCTGATTGACCAAGGATTTCATCCAAACCCAAAACATTCATATCAGAGCACTGTGGTATGAGTTCGATGTGCGAATTCCAAGGGAATTTCATTCATAGGCAAGATGAGTGCTTGAAGGTTGGAGACCGTCAAGTACTGTGGTCTTGGTCTAGTCAGAAGCATCTCATTTGCATCCATTACACCAACGTAATTCGATAAAATTAAGACATACATAATTGGGCCAAATAGCTCAGATACCCATAAAACACAAAGTGTGACTCTAATCCGCCCAGCACCGGCAGAAAAATATCTGATAAGCCCAGTCCGAAATCATGCTCGCTCGCGGCATGCGTCGACGCCCGAGCAAAAAAAAACTCGCCATGGCCATCCGGCCAATCGACGGTCAACGACGACAGGCGCCGATCGCACCTCGCCAGCCGTCGATCAGTCGATAATTGATTGACGGCTTGCGAGGTCCACGATCGGTGACCTTTGTTGCTGATCGTCGATCAGCCGGAGTCCTCGATGATGAGGGTGACCCCGGAAATCCAGCATCGGCTGAAGAAAAGCAGAAACAAATGCATAACGTTTAACTTTCAAACATACGGTTTAAGAAACAAACCTTAAACAAAATAATTTCAGATAAGTTTCGGAGGGTTAGGGTTCTATTTTTAAACTGGAACCTGCCGGGCCCCGTGGTAGCGGGGCCCGGCAGCTGCCCGCGCAACACATGGGGAGTCTCGAACTCCCCACAAACGTCACACAAACCTCCGCAGAAAGTGTCACAAGCCCCAGATTTTTTGGATTTGTGATACTTGGTGGATGAGGTCCATGTCATGCGTCGACGACGCATGACATGGTACCTCGACATGCCTTTTTCTCGCTTTTTTTTGTTACTGGCATGGCGGTCGCGGCGTCAGATGGGTACTTCGGGTATTTTTCACTCGACGGTGGGAGGATGAGGCATTTTGATCCGAAAACTGGGTATATGGTGACTGAACCTTACATAATTTAGCCATCATTCCATTTTAATGATTCATTTATTTTTATCTAATACATAGTGATGCAGTTTCATTTCTTTGTAATTTCTTGTTTCAAAATGTATCCAGATGTCATGTTCCTTAGAAATTTATTGTGGAACAAAAATTTTAAAATCCGCACGTCAAAGTTCACATTAATACGACTTGCTTGGATTCTACTAAAGTTTACACATGGAAGTGTTCTTCAGAGTACATGATGGACATGTATTTTATCCATACGTGTGATCATGTCTTCATTTTAGCTCCGGATACTTTTGCCTTTCAGATTAATTTGCGAGTCACAATTATGATTCAAATTGGAGAAGAATCATTCTCTTTGTTCAAATTCAAGAAAATGAGGTGAAATAGTAGTTTATATTATTACTTTGATGCTATTATCTTAATGAGAAAAGAGCATGTTCGGCCTTTTCCATTAAGGAAACTTTGTGGGTTTCCATTTCTGCGCAATTATTGGTGGTCACGCCGAAGATCAAGTGTGAACTAGACAAATCATCCTCCCTCTTTGGTTGTTTTACTCCCAAGTTGTGCCCGAACGCAGCCAGAAAGATTTGAAGAAAAAGTTTGCTAAACCTGGGTGATTAAATCATCACCCGTTATTATTTACAGACAAAATCATGAGGGAGTAAGGTATGAATCTAAATGCAAAAATATAATTTTACATAATGAAGAAAATCTCACAAGTATGGAGAGAATGAAGTTCATGTAATTTTTCTTTTATCTACATATCTTTAGGTCAACCTATGTCAATGATCTGCTGTGTCTATGTTTTTCGCCAAAAACTTTTATTTTGATGCATCAGATCCTTCTTGACATAGCTATCCAGTTAATTTTAGGATGTTTTTTTCTTTAGCAGCATCATTCAACATTGTGATTTATTTTTATCAAGATGTTAAGACGGGTATGTAGTTTTTGCTTTCATCCAGGGTGTAGAAGTTTGTTCCTTACTCACTTCTCTCACGTCCGGAGGATGTTTTGGTCATGTGAGGTTGTTTTGCTGGCCAGTCAAGACTTTAAGAGAAGATCCAACCCTGTACGTGGTTTTAATTGGATCTCATAAACTTACATATGCAAGTTGGTGGACAAAATCCAATGTATCTTGAGCACACAGCCTCGGGAAGATAACATCTCAATGGGATCCAAAGAAGTAGCCAGGTATTATCCGCCACACAACAAGAGGCGCACGACTCTGGACCATAGGTTTTCCATGCATCACATAAAATTGGGATACTTACTCACTTTCTTGTTGAAGTAGGATGAAAACTGAGGCCAATGAGCCTTCTTGTCGAGATAAAAACAACCATTTTTGTTACACTTTTTAGAAGTTGGAAGGCTGTGGAGTATCTAATGCAATATCTTTGTTGAGGCAAGGTTGCGAGGTACGTTGCTTATCTTATCACCATACACTATGTGTCCTCCATTAAACATTGTGTCACAATAAGCCTCTTCATTGATAAGTATGTCACAATGAGCCTCGTTTGTGGAAAATGGGTCATGATACACCCCGGAGTGAGATTATCATGCACTCGATGCCCTGCCCTTTGGGATACATGTCTATATATGTTTTTGGGTTTCAGTAGTCTCTCATTGTAAATACGAGTGACAAACTATATTTTTTTTCAAAAATTGAGAATATTTAGGCATATATTCTGAAGTGAATGGACAATTGCATCAACATTTGTCCATCCTGACTACTTTGCACAATCCGAAAACCTCAAACTTTTGCAAACAAATGAAAACTGTGAAGAAATTCAAAACAAGGCATGTGTTGTATGAGTGAAAATTTACATGACAATTGAGGCCCTATTTCGTTAGCTACGTGCTCAAGACCCATGAAGAAAACAGTACAAGCGTGAAAGGGTGGTAATTTTCCATGTACCCCATGGGTGCGATAAATGCCCCACACATTCCATGCAGTTATGGAAAGTAAGATTACATTTTGGACAACCGACTGGGCAGAATGTGACTTTGGAAATGTAAATGGGGCATCTAGTTGGAGGATGCAGGGTGTGTATTGCATTTTTCTGAAAACCAGGTGACTGGAAGATCCATTTTGGAACTGTGGGCGATGCATGCTGTTCACAGTAATAGAAGGGGTACCTGAGGAATGTTCCGATCTCCGTCACGACTGGAAACGTACCGTAAACGGCAGGATGTTTATGGTTTGAAGTAAGGATAAATTTCTGTGATATGCTTGTTTCACCCCTAGTCTCCATGCGAGGCCCCTTATCTTTACTCTAATTGATGTGGAGAGCCTATCCTGGATGGTGCCCTATGCCGAATGCCATTTTTTTGGCAAGAACTTCAAAGAAAAGGCGGCGACGAGCCACGTAGTGCTCTCGCTGCCACTATAGAGAGTTCGTGAGAGAGAAAAATGTACAATGTGGAGATGTCTTCGTTGTGACCTGCTAGACGGTCTAAATGACCAGAGGACCATGTGCAATGCTTGTTCGTAGTGCTGTACCACTAAATTTTATTGTCTTAGCTCAAGAGCAGGGAACATTAGCTTCTTTTCCTTTGCTTGCTTGTTTTTTCCTGCTTTTTTGCTCTTCCGTAAAACTCTTGCGGTAAGAATATTTTTGGTCTGTAGCTCGTCGAGTGTCTACTGAAATCATGTTGAAGCTTTTGTTGATGAAAGTTACCACGTATCATGTCGACGGTGTTGGGTCATTTTTCATTATTGCGCCGCCAGTTGTTTGTTTGATGACGAATATTTATCAGTCTTGTCACAAGGACATTTGGGATATCGAAACAATCAGAACGGGACATATTTTGTTGTTAATGAATTCGTCCATTTATGGACCCGTATCATTGTTTGTTCCAGTCCCTCTTGGATGCAATAATACCACCGTCTCTCATGTACCTTCCGGTGGAACCTGCCCTGTGCACGCTAACCATGCACAAATTGTTGCTGTAGGAAGGATACGGCAGATACCAGGGAAAAACTAGCCATATTTCTGACATCCGATTTCATGACGACATCGATTCTTGGATGCTCCCCTAGATGTCATGTACTGTGCATGCGCGATGCAAACACGGCTCCTTGGACATGTTTGCCCTTGAAGTAATCGATTTATTTCTTTAGACAAATGATTTGGTCTCATTTGTTGAAACATTTTTGATCTTGCTGACTACGACCGCCTTGTTTGATATGTGCTCATGAGTTAAAACCCACGAAGACTCTTCATATAGGGAGCAACATTGAAAGTGGAAAATGTGGAAAACGTTTAGAGCCTTCAGTTGAGGAGACGCCTGACTCCCAGCAAGAGCAAGCCGGTCTCCTGACTAGGTATCTGCGGAGCGCCAGTCTTCATTGTACGCCATAAAAAAAAACATCTTCGCTCAGAGCGCTCATGCAAGTCAGCACGTAGCCATTGTGCGCACAATGGTCTTGCACACAATGCCGCGTGACACCTCGCAGATACCTAGAGGGTTTATTTTGTCTTTTTATCATGAAAATAATGCAAACAAATCCATGTCATCATTCAATTTTTTCATCATTAGAGCAACCAGCTCATAAGTTCCATCATCGAGTGCCCCATTACTCGGTCCACCTCATTATTTTCCACGACCACTTACCCTGCTGCGATGTCTATCTTTGTAATAAAGTTTCCTCTCTCTCTCTCTCTCTCTCTCTCTCTCTCTCTCTCTCTCTCTCTCTCTCTCTCTCTCTCTCTCTCTCTCTCTCTCTCTCTCTCTCTCTCTCTCTCTTGCGTGTGCGTGCACGCTCACGTGTACGCGCGTGTGTGCGAGCACTCTCATTTTTTCTCGCTTTGCCACTTGCAAACTGCTTTTTCTTGGAGGGTTTGACGAATACATTAAACTATTTTCTGACGAGACCCTACTTTGTTTTCCACACCAGCAACACTGCCAAGCCAAAGAACCATCTCCGCCAAACCAACAATGCAATGCGGGGTGGATTTCGCATGGAAAAACAAAAAATATTGAGAGAACTGCATGCCGCCAAGCGACTGGCTATAATTAGACGGCGGATAGCGACTAGCGACTGACGAAAGCAGTGAATGGCGAAGACAACTCCAGGTGAGCCCATTGCAAGCGACCTGAGACTAGCGAACTTTTGCAAGTGAAGGCAAGTGAACTGAGGCAAGTGAACCGAGGCAAGCAAACTAAGCCAAGCAAACTAAGGGTAGGCTTGGATACCTCCAAATTGGCCCCGCTGTCCTCCAAACGTCTACAATTCCGTTAGGCAAGCGATACACAGGCAGGGCTCGAGCGTCGGCTGGAAAGCCACGGGACGTACAACTTCCCCAGTCGCACAAGCAACCCAGAGACCTGAACTGGGCGTCGAGCAGGTTTCGAGGACAGCCGAGCCTATGCGGAGGTAAACAAACCTACCCTAAGGCAAGCGAACCAAGGCAAGCGAACCAAGGAAAGCAAACTAAGGCAAGCGAACTAAGGCAAGAAAACTAAGGCAAGCGAACTAAGGCAAGCAAACAAAGGCAAGTGAACTAAGGCAAGCGAACCAAGGAAAGCAAACTAAGGCAAGCGAACTAAGGCAAGAAAACTAAGGCAAGCGAACTAAGGCAAGCAAACAAAGGCAAGTGAACTAAGGCAAGCGAACTAGGGCAGGCGACCTGAGACAAGCGAACTAAGGAAATCGACCTGAGACAAGCGAACTAAGGCAAGCGATCTAAGACAAGCGAACTAAGGCAATCTACCTGAGACAAGAGAATTGAGGCAATAGACTAAAGACTGGCCAGAAAAGGCAAGCGACCTAATAGTAGCAACCTAATATACCACAAAGAATAGCACACTTATGTGTGACTGCCGCCGGCAGGACATCTAAGCAACAAAAGAAAGAAAAGGACTCAAAGTTGAATGATGTAGCACGTTGTGGAGAGCCAGCCACGCCAATCAGGGAGGGAGGAGAACCCAAGCACACTTGAGACAGGAGAAGCACCATCCAACGTGGCATTCACGCTTCCGCGGAGCCTGTACCCTGACCAAAGCAACATGCAGCCAGCAATGAAACCATGTAAGTCGGCCTCCACCCGATGACTTCAAACTATTATTGCTCTGGATGCTTGTCTTTATCGTTTTAGCTCTTCTATTTCTTATTGCAAACTACATCTTGCCATCTTTCTGTCAAGAAAAAGGAAACAAGAGAACCCGCTTCTTGTGGCTTCTTGGGGCGGTTTCCTTGCAGTCCCTCAAACTGAAAGCATGCAAAGGGTTCTGACCCTAGCCGGCAACCTAGAGCAAGACGTCGCACGACAGTTTGCACTACTATAACGTCTACACCATGAGATAGATGTACAACAGGTTCTTCTACACAACATAGACACACAAGATAGCCAATAGGAACAACACCACCATCAACTAGTGTCGTTGCAACACTATTTCCACAAACAGAATCTGTTTCTTCAGCATTTACAAGAGAGGTTACAACAACAGAAATTGCTGTAGGAGGAACAGGGGCGCCAACAGCAACAGCAGCAACAACAACATGAGCAAAAACACAGCTGCAACAAGATCAGAGGCAGCAACAACAGCAGAGCCGAGAGCATGCCACGGAGGAGAAAACACAGCAGCAAAGACAGCTGCAACACCACAATGATCAACAGCAGCAGTCGCAGTACCACCAGTTGCAACAGCAGCAACAAGAATCACATGAGCAAACTCAGCATAACCCGGTCTTTGACTCCTGGTTACGTAGATTTGAAGAGCATGTGGAGCAGCAACAACATAAAAAACAGCAACAGCGGCGGCAGCGGCTGCAGCAACAGCAGATGCATCACGAAAAATAGCAGCAGTCTCATAGAGGGCGAAGCCGGCCACGTGATGATGAACAGCAGCACTAGTCACCGAATGAAACACAACAGCAGCAGCAGACGCATCAAAAGCAGAAAAAACAACAGCAACAGCAACAGCAGCAGCAAAGACAACCACATCAGCAACAACATAAGCAACAGCAGCAGCAGCAGCAGCAGCAGCAGCAGCAGCAGCAGCAGCAACCGCAACAGCAGCAACAGCAGCAGCAGCAAACACAACAGCAGCAGCACCTGTCACAAGATGAGGATGATGCTGAGTCGCTAGAGGAGGCTTTGCAAGAAAACAACGTGCACCTCATCAGTCAACACATAGTGCAACTAAGCACAAACCAGCATGCAGTACAGGCTGCAAAGTACTTGGAAGTCCAAAAGCAGAAAAACACGATAGTCATATGCCTCTCAGTACTGGAGGTACAAAATTTGGGTCTACACAAGGGTCAAATTTGACGGCGATGCCGTACGTGCGGATGAAATAGGTCGCAAGCTTGGCATGCCAAACATGGCATGGTGGAGTAGTCCAGAACCTTGGTTGTGCGGTCCGATGATCACAGCTGATAGGTTAGAGGCCTGGTTTGGATCCTTTGATCCGAACCTCACCTGGCACCAACTCGAGCTTCGTGCAAAAAGCCTAGTACTGTTTGCCAACATGGAGTGGAGGCCATTGTCTTAGGGCAAAGACAGCCGGTGCCCCTCCAAAATCTCTCTTTCATCAAGGCAATGCTTAACATTGCACGCTCAACATTAGGACGCACAGCAGCTCTCCGGTATGCTGATATTCAAGCAAACACAAATGCAGATGGCTACAATGAGAAGCAGTACCAGCACATGCTTGACCACCTGCATAAGGCAGCAGCAGAACTGTGGGGCAGAGACAAATGTGTGACAAAGGAGCTTCACAATGTGCTCATGATGCGTGCGATGCTGGTTTATTTGCATACATCAATGAGTCGTGGGGATACCTTAAGGGAAATTAAACTGCCATCCATGCATTTTTCAGAGGTGTCCACGCAACACGTCGGACCAAAACAGTGTTTCTATGCAGGATATGTTGACTGCGGAGGCACAACACCGAGTCTGGTCTCAATGTCCCGTTGCAGAAATGTTTTCGTGGCTGCATTGGTGTCTAGATGTTGCACCTCAAGACGTTCGTGACCTTCCTCTCGACTTCACCTCTCGGGAGGGGTGGTTCGACCGCCACTTTTTCCACCCTTTCTTGCATACGGACCGCAAGTAAGCCTATGAGGAGCACCTGGGTCTAGTGAAGGAGTTGTTTCAGGCCTGCAAGATTCCATCAACAAGTTTGACACGCGCATGTTGTGATTCCAGTGCTCAAGATGCAGATCGTAGGGTAGCAGACATAAGTGACATAGCCAGATTGGGTTGGTGGGTGGGGAGCCATCTTGAAATGTCTTACTCGTGGAATTTACCACTTGAAGGACTGCTCATTCAGGCAGGGTTTTCTACAGACATTCCACGGATGGAAGCCGAGATCCCCATGGAGCTTAAGGAGCTTTCATGCCAGTACACTTTCCCATGGGCAGAGGACGAATACAAAATATATGACCAATGGCCTTGCCCGTGAAACTGTGTATCAACAAGTGTATTGGGAAGTGAACAAACTAGTGAACATGGACTGTTCGCAGAAACTGCTACATATCACATAGAGACCATTAAAATTTTAGTTCTATAAAAGGAATGTTCATCTGGGCTTTGATGACATGCAGTCATGTGGATGTTTTGTGAAAAATGTTTGCGTGCAAAAATACACTTTTTCATACACTGATAGTCAAGTGTATGGATTTGGGGTGATTAACCATAACTCGAATACAAACGGCTCCTTTGGCTGAATGCGGATCCAAAGGTTCACGCGTCGAAAAAGCAACTATCGGCGACCGGGTTCTTAGAGGCTTTGGTGAAGAAGGGGAGCTGGGTGGTGCTA
>SZWC01006429.1:11042-26835 GCA_023375785.1 Penium margaritaceum
CACAGTGCAAGTCTATTGGTGACGTGGCTGGTTCAGGCCACTTCCCAGGAATGTGCTTTTGAGTTCTAGGACTGGACAGACAGCTATAAAAGGACTTGTCTTGCATGCTGATCAATCAACCCTTGCTTGATGCTCTCTTGCGTATTGACGACTTGAGCTCTTCTTGAGATGTAATGCGAAGGCGTTAGTACTCTTGAAGGTGAAGTGTATGCCTGATTAAGTTTGGGGTGCATGACACATACCTGCAAAGGAAGAAGGTGTAAGAACCTTTGTGAGCTTTTCGGTTTCGCGGCTTCTCTGCCGGAGGTGGTTAGCTCAGTAGCTAACACTTCCCTAGGCGCACCAGCTTTTCCTCCAGGTGACTTCCGCCCGTGAGGCAGCCGTGGTCCATGAGGAGACCTCCGTTGCTGCAGTAGTTGTTGCATCACCACCGACGCCCCTCCTGCAGACTTCTTCTCCATCCTCTGTCTCGTCCTCCTCCTCCCCTTTTACACTGATTACATCGACTCAGACACAGGGTGTCACGGCAATAGCACAGGGGAAGAAGGGGCGACGGAGGCGTGGCTCGGGCCATTAGCATCCGCAGTAGTAGCCGTCATCGGGCAGTAGTAGTGGACGCTCTGTTCACTGCTACAACTATGGAGGCACCCATCGCTACACTGAGTGCCAGTAGCCGCTCGACTAGATGCGGATTACTCGTGGGCTCTAAGCTGCGCACGCACTACTGTCTATGTCCAGCAGCACATCCTCCGGGTGTGCGGCGACCACTACTGCACCGACGCCCTGCTTCACCAACGGCGAACAGAGACGATCCATACCCATGTGACCGCACCATTGCCGAACTCCGACACCTTCTGGCGCTTCGCTTTCAGGGAGGTGCGAGTGTGTTGTCACAGCCGGGTGGTTCACAGACTGACTGTTTGTCTGTTTTTGTGACTGGGGATGACTCGTGTGGGGGGGCACAGTCAGCATGTGATGACGATGGGCCTGACTGTACGGACTGGATTCATGAGTCTCACCTTTGTGCCCTTCGTCGTTCCTCCCCACCTGATGCCCAACGTCCGTCCGAGGCCGAGTGTTCCGTTGCTCGTTGTACAGTGACGTCCTCTAGTCGTGATCCCGGTGGCACTTGGATCATCGACTCTGGTGCCACTCATCACATGACCTGTCGTCGCAGTGATTTCGTTGTTCTCGGACCTGTCGCATCCGTTCGTTCTGTCCGCACAGGCTCTGGTCAGTCCTTGCCAGTCCAGGGTGTTCGGGTTGTCCGTTTTGATGATCCGTCTGGCCCCCTGTATCTTTCTGAGGTGCTCCTGTGCCTGACCTTGAGCTCAACTTGCTTTCTGTTCGTGCTTTCACACTGATGGAACTCTCTGTGTAGCACACTGTAGAGTCCGCGACTGTGACTTCTCTTGACACTCGTAGCGTTGTCCTTTGTGCCTTTGTCGTGGATGACCTGTATCGTGTCTCTCGGACTTGTGCTCCTTGCTCCCCCTCCCCTTCCGCTCGTGTTTTTGTCACTGGTTTTTTGTCTCCTGAGCACCAGCAATTGCTTCATCGCCGCCTATGTCATGTAGGCTCCGACACTGTGTTGAAGCCCATGTTGCCCTCCCCACATCGCACCACGGCACATCGATGTGCACAGCGGTACATCGATGTGGTCATGTCCCACATCGGCCACATCGGTACACCGGTTCTTATGGGTGTTAGCGTGGGGGGAGGTGGGGGGGATTCTAACCACTGCAATCATTCTACTCAGGCAGGTCAGAGTTAACGTTTTGTGAACAAAGTCAACCATACATGAGTATGTCATATCTTTGCAGAGAAACATCTTTTTGGCCTATCTCTCACTAAAATGATTACTGTGAACCTGTACCCTCTAGTGATTCCTTGTTACACATCTGCTACATTCTATTTCTAAGACCTACAGAACAGTTTGAAGCACATGTCACACATGGGAGATGGGGAACTGCCATAAAAGTTAGGAGAAGTGAAGTCTCTCCGGAAAATGTGCATTATTCAGAACATGTCAAAAGATTCATGTCAGATATTCTAGCACTTGGCAGAAACCCCTCCCCCCCTCCACTGGCCTCTCCACTCGCCCTCTCCCACTCCTACCCCCCTCTCCTCCCTCCAGCCCCTAGCGTGTAGAACCTCTAAGCTGATGCTTCCCAGCCTTCTTGCTAGCTGCAGCTATGGATGTTGCTTTAGCACTGGCTACAACTCCCTGACCCTTGCTTGTTTTGCCAACTGTAGCCCCAGCTGTTGTCTTGCTGGTGCTGCCAACAGGCCTGCCAGCAGCTTTGCAAGTACCCCCAAGAGCCTTTGCAGCCTTGCCTTTGCTGCCAAAAGCCTTGCTGCTGCCAGCAGCAGCTTTGCTAGTTGCTAGTGTCGTTCCCGACACTGACGTGTCTGTGCTAGCAGTGCTGCTCCTCCAGCAGCAGCACCATCTCCACCAGTTGCTCCATCCTCCTCTTCACATGGTTCTCCTGCTCCCTCAACATTCCCCTCACCCTGCCCTTCTCCTCCCTCCTCTGCCTCACCTTGCCCTTGCTCTCCATCATCATCCTCCTCACCCTACCCTTCATCTCCTTCATCCTCTCCATTCCTTGCCTCTGCTTCACTGCTCCCTGCTGCATTGTCCAGCTCCTGCTGCCAAACCACCTCTGCATCCCACTCCAAGTCAGCCATGCGCCTCACTGCTCGTCCAAAACAAAGCACATAATCTGCTGCCTTCTTCTGCTGCTGCTGCTCAGTCTCTACCTGACCCCCCTCCCCCTCCTCATCCCTTCCACGTGGACTTCTTCCTCCTCTTCCATCTCATCGTCGCTCTCCTCTTCTTCCTCCACGGCCTGTCCTTCATCCTCGGCCACAACCTCCACAATCTCGCCGGCATCCTCACTGTCTGAATCCTCCACTGTCATCCACTCAGCCTTACTACGCTTGACACTCCGCTTGTAGAGAGGACAAAGGCGAACATTGCAACGCACCAACATCTCCAATGTCTTTATGGAGAGGCGGTTGCGACGGGCGGTATGAATCAGTTCATGGGTGGAGAAGGTACGCTTGCAGTAAGAGGACGCGCAGGGCAGGGACACCAGCTTGATGGCAAGCTCCCGCGGCGTTGGAAGATGTGCCATGTGGAGAGAGGCCCACTCGTAGGCATGCAGAGTGCCGGTGACAACCCGGCCCACTGCCACCCGCACCTTGTCGCAGAGGCGCTTTGTTGTTAGCGGCACAACGTCCGTGGTGATACGTCTGAGCTGGAAAGCCTCCAGCTCCTGCTGCAGCTCTGCATGTTTACGCTCTGGCACCAAGGCCTCAGTCACCTGCACCCATGCTTGCACCATGGTGACATCACCACTCATGTCATTACCAAAATGTGCAGGATGAATAGGGCGTGCTGCAGCATAGAGTGGATAGTTCATGTCTGCTGTCCACCGTGTCTTCAGGCGCTCCATGGCATGCTTGGCGTGTGCCTCACCGACCTTGGCAGGCTTCCTGCCACGTGTCTTTGCCAGAGCTTTGACATCCAACATGCAATCTAGGAGAGCCTCATAGATCTCCCCTGCCTGTCCACCAGTGGCGTCAGCAATGCGCAAGCACTTCACAAAAGGGAGCAGCAAGTCACGCAGCTGACGAACCAGTAACCAAAAAACACGGCGGCGGACTAGCTTGCACACCAACTTCTTCCTGTCCTTGAATGCACTGTCACGGTGCCCACCCATGTCTTTCCATGCCGAGTGATTCACAAGCTTCAGTAGAAATGGCCTCATGTCGAGGAGGCGCTCCGGCATGGTGTGACCAGATGCAAACCGCGTATCACAGCGAGGCAGAAGCACTCTTCCTCCACTCTGTTGCTTCAGCCAAGTACGTGGCATGTCATTGTTGCGAAAAAAAGCAACCACTTTCTCCGCCTTAGAGATGATTCCCGACCCCCTCTGTGTCTTACAGATATCCTTCATGCAGAGGTCGAGGTTGTGGGCGCAACACCTTTGCCACAACACCCACGAGTATGTCTTCTTCAGGTTTGCAAACGCCTTCTTGTTGACTGCGGCATTGTCACACACCACGGAGATGACGATACGCTCGCCGACGGCATGGATGGCCTCTTCGATCATGTCTGCAGCATGGTCGGCATTACGGACCTGCCCACTGGCATCACGCGAGAAGATATGGCAGGCCCCCTTGGCATTAACTGTCATCGCTTTGTAGATCGGCCTCTGCTGCTGGTCACACCACTCGTCGACGGCGATAGTTGCACCGTAGATGGTCCAGCCCTGCTTCAAGGGTGCGTCCTCTGCTTCCAGCTTCTCGTCAATGTGTGGCAGAATCTTGTCTGTCACTGATGTGTGGGACGGCAGGTGGAAGGATGCGTTGGTGAGTCGCGCCTTGCTGACCACCTTGTTCAGCAGTGGCTCCCGCGTGAACGAACCCGGCAGAGCACCGCATGCCATGAGCTCAACGATAGCTTCCTGGCATGCAGCGTTTGTGGCGTTGTCACAATGCGTGCACATACTGGTTTGCCTTCTGTTTGCAAGGTTGTTCAGGTCTACACGCTGGTGCTGAGAGAGAGGCAGAACCTGTTGCTGCTGCGGCTCGTCCTGCTGCTGCTGCTGCTGCCGCAGGTGCTGGTTGCGCTGAAGTGCCTCTTGCTGCTGCTGGCCATCAGGTCCGTCAACAGTTGAACGCACACCAGAAGTGCCTGCGAGGCCATAGGGGTCGTCGTCACTTTCAGCTGGAAGCCCGGCACGCTCCAATGCTTCAGCACGCTGGTGTGATTCAAAGAGCGACGTCCATGCGACAGGTTTTGAGGTTTTTCCCCATGAATCGCCAAGACCGTTGAACAACCTGGCATCAGCAGGCTGCCAGTCGCTGGGAGGACGCGATGCTCGCTCAAGCCCGAGCGCATCACGTGCCTTTGGTGGGGGACCCTCACAGCAGCCAACGTTCCCATTGGTTTCCCCAAAATGCCCTCTGATGCAGTCGCATGTACTGCTCAGAGTGGTATCGTAGCTGCCACAGAGAAATCCAGGGCGCTTGGAAGGAGTAGGCACTGGGCGGCAGTGCCGTGACAGTGCGAGCGTCAGCATGTCTCCATGGAGACATCTAGAGGGTGCAGGGGAGTAATCTGGCATCAAGAACTGCTGGGAGCTAGCAGCAGAGGCAGAAGACGAGCCCCTGCCTCCTGATGAGATGGTGGCTGCCCGCCGTGGCGGCATGTTGGCCAGGCAGTTCCTGGAACTGCCTGGTGAGGCTCGGCAGTGCGGCACTGCCGCAAAATGTCTAAGTGTCGAAGCCCGACAACGAAGAAATCGTTGTCGAGTGACTGTGAACCTCTTTCAACGAGGCCGCCATGTGACTCTGGTCCGTCGCGTACGATCCGAAGTCCGGTCGTACGCTGCGGACTGATGAACGGACAGTTTTCATCCAGCGCATCCACCTGTCCGGGGAGCAGTTGTACAGAAAAACGGACAACTGGATGCGCAGGGACGAAGTAGTATTTGCGGACGGGTGCACTTGACATGCGGATTGTACGAGGCATTGCATGCATGCATGCACCATTCGCTTTGTGGTGTCCAGTTGTGACACAAGCCATGACAGATGCACCGAATGTACACCAGATTGGAGATCAATTTTAGACAACCGCCCAACCGGCCATGTCACACAAGCTCGGATGTATTGGCATGCCATGTCAGAATACGAGACACTATGATTGGTTCCTTTTAGAATCTCCAATCCACCGTAATTGCCACATGTCACACATTTCAATTGAATGCAACAAGGCTGCATGAACCCCCTTATCAGTTTGCAAGGACCGACGGAGAAGTTGAACGACCTTCGTCAGTTTTTTTTCTGACTCAGGTTGCGAGTGTCAGGCTCCACGTATTCGTGAGGGTCTGACGCTCCAAGAGGGGCGAAATCGAATTTTGCCCTATCTACCACATCGATGCCGCATCGTGGTGTCCCGCGGTGCCGTAGCAGCGGTGGTCTGACCACATCGGACCTCGGGGCAACATGGGTCCAAGCTCATTCGAACACAACTCGCCCTCGGTCTTGACGCGGCTTCTTTCGAGAAGCTGCCCAAGACCGACTGCCTCTATTGCGCTCAGGGTAAGATGCATTGTTGCACGTACCCTGACTCCCATTCACATGCACTTCGCCCTCTCAAGTTAGTTCATTCAGACCTTCTTGGTCCCCTACCTGTCGAGTCTCTGTCCGATCGGGGTCGATACGTCCTAACCCTGACTGATGACTTCACCCGGATGCGGTGGGTCTACAGCCTGCGCCAGATGAGTGACGCCGCTCTTGCGGTTCATCTCTGGCTAGTGATGGCTGAGCGTCAGTCTCGCCACACGCTGCATACCTTCCGCTCGGATCGCGGCGGTGAGTTCCTTAGTGAGATGGACAGCTTTTTCGCCAAGCACTGAGAATCATCAGGGGTCCAAGGTCTCACCGCGGGGTCGTTTATGCGCCTTCGTCGGTGTTTCCCCGCGGTCAAAGGCATGGCATTTTGGGGACCCTACTCGTCGTCGCATTGTTAAGTCCCGCAACGCGCTCTTCTTTGAGTCCCTCACCTACCGTGATCTGACTTGAATCACGTCGTTGTCCGTCACACATGTTCCCACGTGTGAGGTTTCTTGACGGATGGGGGAGTCTATGCCTACGAGTACCGATCGCCAGGCTGATGGGTCCGTTTGAGCTCCCTCCACCTCTCCGGCGCTTGATGACACAGCGATCATCGTTGTCGGTCCCGAGATCTCTCCAGCACCGCCAGCTTCTACCCCTGCCCCTTCACGCCCCAGAGGTACCCATGATCCTGTACCTGTGCGTACTCCTGCAACCGTACCTGGGTGCTCCAGCACCCCTGCCTCCGTGTGTGGACCTGCCTCACCTGCTTCTACTGACACACCGAGCCCTGTGTTCCCCACACCCGCATCTCCTCGCACGGCATCACCAGCTCCCTTGCCTCAGTCCTCCCCAGCTGCGGTTGTGCCCGTTCTTGAGCCGGAGGTGCGCCGCTCGAGCCCGGGTTACTTCCGTGAGCCTGGCGGTCGCCTTCGACCATTGGACTCCAGAGCTCAGCAAGTGTCTGGTCATGCGCCCAGGCGCTCTACTCGCAGCATCGTGAGTGGTGATCCCACCACAAAGGCCCTATTCCTAAGTGTCCACACTGAGCACGTAGAGGTCATCCAGCGTGTCCCGTAGGGCACGACCTCGTCACTTGCAAGTTTCATATCGCTTGTGATGCAGCAGCCGATCTTGTGGTCATCAGACCTAGCACTGAGGCATGCACTCTTGCCACGCAGAGCTCTCCCTCTATGGCGCCTGACCCCGGCACACTGAGGGAAACCCTCTTGTCACAGGATGCTGACGCGTGGCGTACTGCTTGCCAGGATGAGCTCCGCGCCATCTGAGAGCACGGGGTTTACGAGCTAGTCAATCTTCCACCTGGGAGGAAGGCTATTGAGGTCAAGTGGGTCTTTCGCAAGAAGGTGAAGCCGGATGGCTCACTGGAATGCCACAAGGCTCGCTTGGTCGTCAAGGGGTACTCTCACATTGAGGGCATCGATTACACTGACACCTTTGCCCCTGTCGGCCGCATGACCTCAGCTCGAGCTTTGTTCGGTGTAGTGGCTCAGCATGACTGGGAACTGCACTAGATGGATGTGAACAATGCGTTCCTCTATGGCTCTCTGGATGAGGAGATTTATGTGGCTCAGCCACCCGGCTTTGAGGACGGTGACAAGGTCTGGTGCTTGCACAAGTCCTTGTTGCTTCAAGCAGTCTCCTCGGTGTTGGAACCAGGAGATCACTGGCACCCGGACTCGTGCGGGATATGTACAGAGCGAGGCAGATCCCTCTCTCTTTATCCGAAAGACGCCTGAGCGATTCACCGCCATCCTGGTCTATGTCGACGACTACTTCATTGAAGGCCGTGAAGGAGGCCAAGGCTCTCCTCCAGACTGCCTATAGGATGAAGGACCTTGGTCCTACAGCGGTGTTTCTTGGCATGGAGATCGTGTGAGACTGCAGACGTCGCACTCTACTACTACATCAGGCCCGATACGCACGTGCTGTGGGGGAACGCTTCAGCGACCTTCTCGGTGAGTGCCCACGGCTTCCACACCTCTTATGTCTGATGGGCAGGATGCCCTGAAGGTTGATGATCCCACACAGCTGGGAGAGGTAGTGGATGTGACCCTGTACCTCTGTCTCATCGGATCTTTGATGTACCTGGCCACTACCACACGTCCTGACATCGCATTTGTCGTCAACCTCCTTGCCCAGTTTTCGCATGCTCCACGCGCTAGAGCCCTGCACGCGGCTGTGCGAGTGGTGCAGTACGTGGTCTCCACACCGTATCTTAGACTCTGCTTTTGCCGACAGTGTTCGGTGGTCCTTAACGGCTACACTGACAACGACTGGTCCTGGAGCACAGATGGACGCAATCGTTCTGGTTACACTGGTTACACTTGACGGCTACACTGGTTACGTGTTCCTGCTCGGTGGGACCGCTATGTCTTGGTGCAGCGGGAAGCAGGGCTGCATTACACGTAGCTCATCAAAGGCAGAGTACGTTTCTATGGGTGAAGTGGCTGCTGAGGCGGTATGGATGCAGCACCTATTTCATGAGCTTGGCCAGTCAGTACCCGCCATTGTGCTTTGCTGCGACAACCAGAGTGCTCTTGCCATTGCGGAGAACTCTGGTGTCTTTCATGCTCGCACAAAGCACATTGCAATTGAGCACCACTTCGTGCGTGATCTGGTGGAGCGACACGTGATCTCCGTCATTTGGGTTGGCACTGACATGCACCATGCTGACTTCTTGATGAAGGCACTAGCACGCGGAAAGTTCTTGGTGGCCATTCGTTTTGTTGGACTTCGCCCCTTGCCTGAGAGTGGTTGAGTGTGGGGTGTGTCCCTGTCGGTGTCACATTTGTCGTTGCACTTGTTTTTTCATTTGTCTCAGTGCTGCACGTGTATGGACATGCGTACCATCAAGTCATGGGGGAGTGTTGTGATTTGTGACGTTCCCGTTGACCTATACAGTTTACTGTGACCACTCGGCCGTGTCCATACTCGTGGAGATCCCTGATGCAGACCCTGGAGGCACTGGTGCGTCATCTGGTGGCGGACTACCATCCTGGATCTGACTAAAGACCGTTCTAGATCTCCTGACGCTACCCGGGACCTCCTGTACTTTTTCTGTAGCACAAAGGAGTATATCGGTGGACTAGCCGTGGGCCCGATTTGCATGTCTTTGTATTGTGTATCCACCGGTTGATGCCGGATGCATGCATGTGAACAGTCGTAGCGTCCGGCTTTTGATTTTGCACGTCTAGGTTCAGACGGTGTAGCGTTCTGATATGTTTGCACAGAGTTACAGCCAAAACAGTGATTTAAGGCCGGTTTTAGGACAGATCTTGCACTGCCGCGTGCGACACACGACGTGCGCCGAGGCAGGTACTTATGCCATGGACCTGTCATTTGTCATCTCTCTCTGCAAATGCTATTGAAGCATTTTGACACTTTTCTTTGTGTCTACTAGCCAGACGCTTGCCGATGTGTGCACGACTTGTGATTGTTGTCACCGTCTGACCAGGCACTTATGCCTAGTCAGCAGCTGTGTGGCTGGGAAGCTTCCACGCATCTTCTCATTGTGACGGGAGGGAAACTTTACACTTTAGGATAGAGGAGGCGCAAATGCAAAGTACATGTAGTTTTGGTGATTATTTGAAGCATTGTTTTTAATCGCGAAGGAGTTGTGTAACAGCCATGGGCTGTTTTGCGACTAATTGTGGAACCAAAACGTAGGCCCTCAGAATAGTCAGTCCAAGAAGGAAGAGCGAATGGTCGCCTCAGCCATTTTGGCTGAGATGAACCGCGTCGCGGATGGACCTAGTCGTCATAGGGAATTTTTGTAAACATACAACCTAAAACCCTATCATTCCACGTGGCATATCCACATGGGAATAGGACCCTACCGCTCAACTAGAGGGGAGGAGGAGTGACGCGATGGATCTTCCATCACGACACTCCTCTTGCCTTAGATCCGGCCTATGGACCAAATCCGGGCTAGAGTCAAACTAGACTCTAGCCCAAGATTATCTTTCGGGACTCAACACGTCGAGACATCGGCCTCGAGCCCCCAAAACCCGGAAACCATATTTGAACGCCATTTCTAATCCTAGAAATGGCTCGTACGCTACATTCCTCCCCCTTTGCTTCAAACCGTCCCGGTTCGTCTTTGCCCATGGAGGTTTGATCATTGCGTACTTCATGATGCAAACCATGCAGCAAGAATTGTTTACAAGATCACACGTATGAACTCTTGTCACCCGTAACATGGTTGTGTCACGTTCACGCACAATCAACCACACACTTGTGGTTTTTGTGGTTATGGTTATTTGCGTACAACATTTAGTGTTGTTCGCGTGATCCCTTGGCTCTTGCCAAGGTGAGATGCGTACAATCCTTGTACTTTCTCCACAAGTGTTGGTGAGTCTTCACAAAAGACTCATCATATGTGTGTATCGATGGCATATTTGATGCCTTTTAGGGACGTACGTTGTCAACGATGTCATGCCAGTTTGGAAGAGAGTACATGGGATGGATTTTTCCACATTCCGTGTGGTATGTGTTCAGCAAGCTGTTGTGGTGATGCCTCCTCCCCCTTTGCAAGGAGCGTCCTTGCGACCAATTAACCGAGCGTCCGTACGAAAAACATCGAGGTCCACACAACACTTCCCATTTCGTTCGGACATGATCTCTTCCGAGGGGATGTTGCCAAGGTGGTACCTCTCTGCAACATTGTTAGTACGTGCAACCCAGTATCTGGACATTAGTCCTCTCAGGTCGCAACCACGTGTTCATGACCACGTGAAGGTCTACCAGACCTCTTTCAGTACCTGTGGGTTGGTTGGCTGAACACAACCAAGCTCCACTAAGCCCATGTAACTCGCATGCTAGCTTTCTCCTAGGATTGGGAGGCACCAAGATCCTAAGACATGGTTGCTAAGCACACTTGTTTTTCCGTTCAAAGATTGCACTCATCTTTGAAGGAGGCGGCATTGGTTGTCTGGCATGCGCGATTGCCGTCAAAGTCCATCATTAGAAATGACAATGCTCCGACCTAGATGATCTCGGTCTCAACCATCATCTCCTCATTTCTTCCTGAAATGGGTACCGCAGGCTGCCGCTCACGTCCCTGTCAAAAGCACACTGCTTTTGAACTAGGTTAATTGAGATGACCAATCTCAATGACCATAGATCCTATCCACAAACAAAGTGTTCATTATACGGTATTCACCACACGGGTGTACCATGATCACAATCATTTCGGTACAAGTTGGAAGAACACCTTTCAGGTGTCAGTTCCATGTGATTGTGATTGAACACCTCCGAATCACATCCGGTGATCATGGAACAACTAGTTCGTGAATCTGTTGGTGATTACGTAATCGCATGTAAGGGTTCCATTCAAGATCCCGTCAATAAATTGTGTTTGCCAAGTTGTAACAATCCGTGTTGCTTCAATGTCTTCTATTATGTGCATTCGGTACTTCCATTCAATAGAGTGTTTTCTATATGCCTCGCCCGAGGCACTCGTGGAGGGGATCACCCTCATCAAAGACATCTTGGCAAACATCCACCATTGTGGATACCACCTCTACGACATCCAAAATTGTATTGTACTTGCGTTCGGCAATGTACTTCAATTGAACCAGCCCCAAAACCAAGGGACTTGAGTCACTTCACCATGACCTTTCGGGTCAGTGAAGCATGGTTTGACTAAACCGTAGTCATTATGATCTCTCTCGGAGATTGGTTTTGTTCCAACAGATTTGATAGCTGGTGCTGCACCATGCCTTGGTATGACCAGAATGCATCTGCATGATGTTTGAAGAGCGTGACGTACACGACTGGTGTACTGTGTCACGATGACCTCAAATTTTAGACGTTTCGCAAAACCTAGACCCTGTGATCCCAACTATGTCGTAGTTGGTTTCTAGAAATCTATGAGATCGTCATAGTTCTCTGGAGCACCATGAGTAGAAAATGAGTGTCACTCATTTTCTTTGGAATGGATTTTCACCAAATTGTGGATGAGTTTATGTCATCGACATCGGTTCACGTGCTTTTGTCTATCAATGACCATGACATGTTCACTCACCGAGTGACGATAGACTAAAGGTGTCGCCTTCAGAATTGTTCACTTCCGACATTCGGTCAATCTTGTCATACGCCAGCATTGACACTTGCAATCTTCGACCACAGCACTACGGCGTCTCAGATCTTTGAGGACCCATCAAGGAGTTTCTGCCCCTCTTTGGCGCATTTACAACCCCCATTGACAATATTCCTTGTCTTCTAAACAGGGTTGTGAGTACACTCATGTACCTTTTTATTGCCCGTACCAGTCGGATAGCACGATTTGTATCCATCACTCACCGAGTGATAGGATGTCAATGGTTGCGCCATTGAGTATTGATTCAGGGATGCCGTCCTTTGGCACGTTCAATCATGGAACGATATCTGCATCGGCCATGACTAATGATGCACAGAACCTTCGAAAGGTACTTATGCATCTTGCACACCCTGTGTACAAGCAACACGATGTCAACCCTTGAGGATTGAAGTTGCCGTGCTAACACAGCTGGTGTGTTTCACATCTCATGACATTGTCATGACACAGGCTTGGTCATGAAATGATCGCATTTGCCTCTGAACATTGTAGTGCAATGGGACGTGCGACTGTTGTAGAACACGTCATGTACCCACCAAACCACTTGTTTGGTCAAATGGTGTCGCCATTTCCATCCAAAACATCAGCTGATATCGTCAGCTTGTTCAAATGAAAACCGTTGTGATCATTCTTCCATACAACTTATCCATAACTTGATGTCGTGATCAACGCACCAACGGTAAATGGATAAGGGTTTTGTGCATGTCGTACATGTTTTCCACACATGTTGTGTACCCTTTGTGTGGTTTAAGTACCATAGTATGAACGCACACCTTGGCCCATTGCAAAGAGGGTTGTCTTCGGTGCTTGGTCATGCGCTCTGACCCATTGCGGTCATGCAAGCCGTGCATGTTTTGGAACTGGTGTTCAACCGGCTGGGCTTTTGTACCACGTTCCATCTACGGATGCGGAGGAGTTTTTCCACCTTTAGAATGGTCCAATTTTGAGGAAATCGTCCTCGTCACCCATGTGATCTATCCGTTGAAATTTGGTTTGTAATTCTTTCGGAAGTACCTCTCCATACTGCTACAGGCAAGGCGAGGTTTTGAACTTCCAATGGTCGTCACTGTCGGTGACGACCGAGATCGCCGTGTTTTTGTTAAGCCATTCCGGCTTACATATCATCACCATAGTCCTGTCTAATTGTTTCTAGCCATGCCTGTCGGTTCTCCATTTGAAGAATTCAGCAGTATGACCATCCTTGAAGTTGTCGAGATGCCTTGTTAACGTCAAACGACGTGTTTCTGGCACTTCAGATAACGCACTTGACGCACTTGCCCGTAGAACCACTTTGCGCATAGATCGTATGCTTTTGCTTTGTGGCGTATCGCAAGCTAGCCTGACGAGGCAACGAGTTGGCTAGTTCTTGCTAGTTGATACAATGGGGTGCGATCGACACCCATGTTATCGTTGCAGTCGGCATCCTATAACATGTGTTGTACCATCTACACTAGCATCTCTAGTCTACTCGGAACTCATGGCCATAATGCATTCGGCACTCGCATCAGTGGTGCATTCGGCACCCACGAAAAAAGTGCGACCCACAACTTTTGTCAATCACGCAATCAGTGTCCACGACAATGGTGCATTTGTTACTCGTGTCGATTTAACCGATGCACCCGCCAGCCATGCATTCAACGCTCATTGGGATTGTGCATTCAACACTGGCGTGAATGATACAATTGCATCCACCATGTTGGTCATGCTCCCAGTGCAACCGGCACTTGTCAATTTTGGACGCTCGACCCTTGTGCGAGGATTTTCACCATCACGTGTGTGTGATCGGTGTTGAGTGTGATCGGCACTCACATTCTTGTTTTGTCAATATCCACTCGCAAATGAAAATACCCAGCATCATTGGTGTAATCGACACCCATGTGGATACTCAATCGGTGTTTATATCGGTCACATCTCCGTCGACCATGAGCACTGCGTTCAGCACTAACATCACGGATGCTTTCGGTATCTGTGATAAAAGTATAACTAGCACTTTTCCAGAGGTGTGTTCAACACCGATAAAACATCTGCATCTAGCATTTTTGCTATTGCTCGTAGTGCAATTGGCACTTACAACAATGATGTAATCGACGCTCGTGTAACTGTGCAATTGGCACTCGTTTTGTGCAGTCTGCACATTTTGCATTGTTGCAATGAGTAGGTGAGTCGTCGAGTGGTCATAGCATGTTCGGTGCTTTCATCATTCCTCATCGAGAATTCGTCTCGATGCACGCCCCTTCTCTGGTTTTGCAACCTGGTGCACGTTGTAGTCATCGTTTTGCGTAAACAAAACTGTTTAGCGCATGTACAACCTGTATTGAGCCATGGCATAAATTTTAACAGTCAACCCTTCAAGGTTTCATCACAAAATACCCCAAACAATGAGGTTAATCTACAGAAGTTTAGGCACTGTTGGTGCTAAATTTCTTGCATTGAAGCATTTCCAAGTGAATTCTGTTCACGACATGGAAAATTGTTGATTTTCCTCCTTTTTGTGCTGCGGAATGGATCAGAAAAAGAAAACCAGGACCGGTGATTTTCAGAAAAGCTCAACCAGAGCTTTTAGATTTTTGTGTCGAAACCCATGATCAACTTGACCACCCACTAGGGTTTGAGCACAAACGCTTTCACCGTTTCAAATGTTTTTGAACACGGTTGACATAGAATTCCTCAACTTGAGGATTCATGAAGAATGAAACAAATTCTGGCACGTCAAGTGGCCCTTCTTTCATTTCATGCTTGGAATCTTCAAAGCGTCACTTGGTGGTGTGTTGAGAAAACAATCGGTTTTCCCCATTTTCCATGAGTAGAAAAAATATGTTTAAACAATATTTGAGAAATTCTCCAATTATTGTAGAAGTCATACCAAGCTCATTGCCATTTTTTATGGCGGTCAAAACTGGGTTCAAGGGACAATGTTGTCTCGATTCCTGTGGGCCAGTCACCAGGCCTGGGAAAAACAAGCGTTTTTCGATGAGTCGAACATGCGACCCCTCGGATACGAAGCAACCATCAGCCGTTTGTGTCACTCGCACATTCCAATCCTTTGGAACAATGTAGATTCACTTCGCATTTTTGTGCCTGGCGGGAAACCTCCTCCGCTCAACATGGGAGGAAAGAGGAAGCTTCCTCCTCTCCATCCTTGGGCCGTCGGCCCATGTGAGAGGGGGGGAGGAAGAGGGGAGCTCGTCCTTCTCCTCCCCCTCGGGCCGTCGGCCCGAGTGAGGGGGGGGAAGGGGGGATCGCCCCCTGTCTTTCCCTCGGGCCGTCGGCCCGAGTGAGGGGGGGGGAAGGGGGGGAGTCGTCCCCTTTCTTCCCCTCGGGCCGTCGGCCTATGTGGGACGGGGGAGGAGAGGGCAAACATCCTCTCCCCTCCCTCTTGGGCCGTCATCTCACGTGAGGAGGGGTGGGGGGGGAGAGAGGGGATCCAATCCCTCTCTTCTCCCCCGTCGGTGCTCAATGAGGGAGGGAGGGAGAGGGTGTATCCCTCTCTCCTCCCCATCAGCGCAGTTGGCACACAAGGAGGGGGGGGGGGGGGGGGGGGGG
>SZWC01006429.1:69754-103712 GCA_023375785.1 Penium margaritaceum
CCTCCTCCTCCTCCTCCTCTTTCTTCTCCAAATCTGACTCCTCCTAAGCAAGGGGGGCATCCTCTGCCTCATCCCCGGAGTACCCCATGGCATCCACATTCGACCTACAAGACGCCCTCATGCGACGCTCTGCCTCAGGCTCTTTGACGCGTGCGCATGCCATCTGCTCAGGACTTGGGGCCTCCATGTTAGGGCATGCATGATACATGTGGCTTTGCTTTCCATAGTGGGCATAGACGCACCGCTTCTTCGCCTTTGGATACTTAACGAGTATCACTGTTGCTGGTCGTCCGTGACTGCGACGTGGGCCTGGCTAGAGCCACTTCGGTTCGGCCGGCTTCACGAGCTTAACCTTAGAAAGGGGGGAATGGGGCGATGTACATGGGTTTGTTGCTGAGGTTCAGCTAGCTAAAGTCCATGTATGCCACGGAGTTGAGGGCGTTCTCCGGCAAGAGGCTGCAGGCATGAGGGCATGGCACCCCATATTCATGGCACTTGCCGTTAGAGCACTCCTTAGTGGTGATGTTCACAACGCGTGGAGTGTCGTTTGGGCGCAATGCTATTGCGATTTTCCAAGGTCCCATGTCCCCATCCAGGTCCATTTTGTACTCACGCCTGCGGTCACAGCGCCGACGTAACATTGTCCTCCGTGTCATGTGCCATCTTGCGGCGAATGTGCCGTAGCCTCCGCATGGAGGTTCACAAAGCAGAAGTACAAGTAAATCTTTTGAACCTCTACGAGCTTACTGTTGAGTGACTCCATGGCGTTGCTAGTGGTGTGTTCACCGCGAGGTATGGGGTAGTACACCCTGCTCCATCGTTCTTCGAGGACTCTTGGTTGGCTATTTTTACCCAGCAGGTAGTCAACAGCCTTTGGAGCCGGTCGTCGCATCTTGGACAGGATCCCATCCCAGTCCTCCGGGCCAGATTCCAAAACAGTGTGCCCAACCTGCCCTGGAATCGGGACTGCACGTTTCTCATGAGGTGCCAGATGCACTAGGTGTACGTTGCTCTGCCTCCACCGCGTTCGCCAATCCTTTTCATCGGTCAGAAATGTCCGGTTCCAACCAGTTCTGCAGTTGGGTATACTGTTGCCACAATCTCGTAGAACCAGATCCAGTTCCGCTTGTCCTCTCAAGACACCAAGGCATATGTCGTAGACATAACCTTGTTGTGGAAGATGTTGTCATTTTGTCTCCCATGCGTGTTCAACCAAGGCCTCGTGAAGGGGTGTGAGATCATCGACAGTGAGCTACAACACAATGGCCAGCAAGGCCAAAATCCCCCACGATGCACATGCATCTTTCCATAAAACATTTTTTTCCACCATAGGTATGAGAGCAGTCGAGGGACTCGCATGGTAGCCGTGCATAATGGGAGGTACGTTGCGACTCGAGAAACCGGCACTATTTGCAACAAGACAGGCTGTCCAATCATAAAAGAACCCACTCAAGGACAGGGACGCGGTCAAGGAAAAACAATTTGGAAGCCGGTTAACTTCCATAAGCCTTCAATCACATCAATTGGGTGATGCAATTGACCATATGGTGTGCAAAGCGTACATACGAGCCAAAGACCTTGCAATATGAAATGTCGTACCCCTCAAAATGGCATAAGAACCCTATCGAACGAAGTGAATTGCATTCCATATTGAGCATACGTTGGCCAATGATGCACTAGCAATTCATCTCATCACTGATGTTTAAATCCATCTCGAATGTGTGAAAAGCATGAAATATATGTCAACCATGTCCATGAGGGACACTAACCGAGGGCACAGCTGCTATTTCATTTTCGCTTCCGACTATGGATACCAGTGGCATATTGTTTATGACTATGGAAACCGCCGTCTTTTTGTTTGTGACTATGGACACCACTGACCTATTGATACAAATGATGGGTACATTACAACACTGTAAAAAGAAAGAATCAGGTCATCGTTCGATCTTGATCAAGCCAAAACATCCGTTTTTGACATCCTGCGAAATGCTCATTTTTTTCCTCGCACGCAAACCCTTCTAGTTTCAAGATGCAAACCCTAATCAAACCGAACCCAGAATTACATTAGGGGTTTAGGGTTTTATCTATGTGCGGACTCCTATTGGGCCGCGCGGCAGCGGGGCCCAACATGTTCCCTTTCAACGCATGGGGAGTCTCGGACCCCCCATGCAAACCAAACCCAAATCCTACCCTCGAACATTAACAAATCCTTATGATGACGGGTTTGTGAATATTTGAAGAAATTGATGATGTTTGTATGTCCATGCTACATTGCATGCAGTGTGGAAATGCTCAAAATTTCTTGCTGTTTGTGGGTAACATGTTAATGTTCTCAAGTCACTGAGGAGGGAAGTCTTATTCTTCCAAATGCTAGGTAGAGTAGTTTTATTCTTCTGAATGCCAGGTAGGGCATACACACAATCAAATTTCATGGGTAGTCCCAAAATGTACCCAATCCCTTATGACTTGGTTCTGATTTTTGCCGATGTGGCATTTCTCCCCCAAGTTTGGATAACTTCATATCCAAAGAAAGATCTGGAATCCATTGAAATTCCTGGGATGTCGTTATGCCCATGACGTACACAAGTCCCTAAACTCAGCAAGTGGGCATTTCTGTTCTTAAAGTCATGGCCCACCGTGTGAAGACCTCAGGATTTTTATTCCAATCAGATCAAGGCATTTTGGCCACCTGTCCTGGCCTTCAGGGTTCCGTTCCAAAAGTTTCTGACATCTTCGACCACATTCCAGAATGGTTAATAGAAGTGTCACAAACCATGTTGACATTCTGATATTGTTTGGTCGACTTCTCAACTGCAATAGATCTTTGTAATACCGTACCTCAATGTTCTTGAAGGCCCCCAATTTCTCAGTAGAGCTTCTCCAAGCAGCCATTCACTTCGTGTATCCAAAAGATGAGTGTACACATCAGGGCTCATTGGTGAGCACTGCCATGGGAGATGCTACACAAGATGCTGGTGGTTTAGTTAGGTGTACCAGAAACTGTCCTTGATGCAATGTGAGAGTGTGTGCAGCCTTGTCTCTGGTGATGGTCATTCCCAAGAAGATTCTTGCTTCACCCAAGTGTGTCATGCTGCAGTTCTAAGTGAGTAGTTCCTTCATGCCTGTGATGAGTGAGAAAGATGGAGGCAGGATGAGAAGATCATCAACATAGACCAACAATACGGCTGGTATACCTTTGTCCCAGCGTATGAAGCAACATGGGTCACACACAATCTGAGTGAAATCACCAGTCTCGAAGGTGTTTCTGATGTTTTTTTTTCAGTACCAAGGTGCTTGCTTTAGCCCATAGAGAGCTTTAAGTAGAAACCACACATGTTCAGTACCATCCTTAAAACCTTCCGGTTTTTTCACATAAAGCTCCTCTTCCATAGGACCATTAAGAAACACATTTTCACATCCATTTGATGGATGCCCTAGTCTTCATGTGCAGCCACAACAAACAATGCATGATTGGTGCCGTGCTTACAGACTGGAGTATACGTGTCTGTGAAGTCTTGGCCTGGTATCTGATGGAACCCCTTTTCCACCAATCTGGCTTTGTATTCTTCAATAATGCTTGCCAGATTTCTCTTCAGCTTAAACACCCACTTCACATCAATGGCCTTTTGACCAAGTGGAAGAGGAACAAGTTCAAACACTTAGTATTTAAGGAGGGCATTGATTTCAGCAACTATGGCATTTTCCCAATCTGTTGCATCAGTGCACCCCCTTGCCTCAGTTAGGGTCAGGGGTTCTGCAGCATCATGGTTGGTATTTCCAGTCATGTGGTACAACTTTCTGTAGTTGACGTGGGTAACATCCCGCAGGGCTCGCCGCTTGGGCTCTCGTGCTAGCAGTGCAGGTCTTTTTGTGCTTATAGGTGGGATTTGATCCTTCAATCCAGGAGGTGATTTTGGTGCACTGGATTCAGTGCTACCCAGATCAGATGGTGTGAGGAGATCCTTTGGCATGGGCTGCTATATAGTATGTGACGGGACTGTTGCTTCGCCTGGGTTAAAAATGGGCACGCTCACATAGTGAGGGTAGTGCTTGGGCGGTGTCAGTTTGGGCACATGTCTCAACGTGTTAAATTGATTATAGGGCATATGCTCCAATAAGGAGGCATCCTGATTTTCAAGAAAGGCATGAATCGTGGGGCCCCAGAACTGCCACGCTTTGGAAGGGTGAGGCACCCCTATAAACACACACCACTGTCCTCGAGGACTGTATCAGTGTTCTCTTTGTGGCCTAGAAAACCAGACACAAGCCATGATATCCCACACTCTGGCGGGTCGAAGATCCGCTTTTTCCTTAGGCCACCGTTCCCAAGGAGTGACAGTCATGTGTAATGGACCTTGTGGAATCCGGTTCCTCGCCCAGGTGAAATTCTTGATTGCTTCTTCCCAAAACCCAAAAGAGAGACCCGATTCGGCAAACAGAGTGCGTAGTACATCACCCGATATCCTATGCCATCTCTCTGCCACTCCATTCTGCTGTGGAGTGCGCGGTGCAGTGGTCTGATGTTACACCCCTTTTGCCTCCACGACTGCCGTTAGGGAACCCATGAATTCACCACCTCTGTCACTATGCAACTTCATCAGTTTGCATTTTGTCTGATTCTCTACAAGGGGAATCCATTCACTCATAGTCTGTTGGGTGTGTGCTTTGGACTTGAGCAGAAAGGCCCGGCGAAAATGACTGAAGCCATCTGTCAGTGTAAGGATGTACTGTGAACCGTACTAGATAGAGGGCATGGACATCGGTCTTTTGAGGTCATCATGAAACCGTTCAAGTGGAGCTGTAATGTCCCTTTCTAACTTTGGAAATGTCTGTTTGTGAGCCTTGCCCTCATGGCGCTTGAGGCACGATTCTGTTTTGAGACCATGAGGATATTCTTCTGGACAAAGACCACCTGCAGATGGGTGATTCATCATGGTAGTGATCAGATCAGTGTGAACGTGAGCGAGATGATGATGCAGGAGTTCTGTGTGATGTGCATAAGATTTTTTCATGATGTGTACTTGTGGGCGGTGTGAGTTTGTGGAAACAAGGGGACAGGGTCAAGCGATAGAGCATATTGGCATGCAACGGCCCATCAACCAGCAACACAACAGCAGCATAAAAAAGCATGCATCGTTGCTTTTGTGTCACTATGGAAATTTTAGCCTGGTGGTCAAGCTGCCCTCCTGAAAACAAGTTCACTTTCAACTTTGGTACATACAACACGCCGGTCAGCCAGATCACCCTGCCCGGAGCATGTAGTGCCACAATGCCCACACCCTCCACTGCCAACACTTTCTTAGAGCCAGAGTTCACTCCCTCAACATCATTCATGGTATACATGGATACAAACAGCGACCTGTGTGGAGACATGTGATAAGAGGCAGTAGTATGAAACAACCATTCATGCATGGGCAGAGTGTGTGATGTAGTGACATGAGTGCGACCAAGCCGTTGACCTGATCCCTGTGGTGTGGCGGTGGGCTCGGAAGGCTGCAACTCCATGGGTGTCGTCCAGCCAATGGGTGGTCCTGCATATGGCTGCTGCGCGTCTGCCATCTCGGTGTACACACGCTGTGCCCACGCCGATGCAAGTACAGGGTGGTGGATTTGGACGGCATGTAGTACGGGTCTTCATACACCAGCAATCTTCCTTGGGCCATCTTGTGCATCACCTGTGGCTGCAGTGTGGGGGGCCCAAAGGTAGCCGGCCAAACGAGGTAGGTGCTTGTGACCCCATAGCACCCTGAGTCGACCAGGCTGGTGGGTGGAGCTGCCGACCCAGGTCCGGGCGAGAGATCGGTGGGAAGGGCTGCTGCTGGGCTGATGGGGTCATGATGCGGTGAAGCTCTAGGAATGCTCTCCAGAAGTGGTGCACCTAATCGTATTAGTTGCAGGTGCGTCCTCCTGCACCCCGATCCTGACCTCGCCCTCTGCCAGACTGTACTCCTCTGCCCCCTCCACCTTGACCGCTCACATTTCCAGAGCCTGTGCGTGCATCGGACACTGCCCGATGTGCGAAGGCACTGAGTGTAGGGGTGTCAGCTTTGTGTGCTTCTCCCTGCAGAATGTCTTCATGGTGAAAAAGTTCCTTTAAATCCTCTGCTAGTCCCGTGCTCTATATGTCAGTGACACAAAGTTGACGCAGCAATGTCCACCAAAACTCCCTGTACGTTCTCCCTGGGGAAGGAGAACCAGATCCAGCTAGTCCAACATGGACAAGGAGCTCCGAGACCAAGGATGTGGCAGCGGATTTCCATCGTTGCATCCCAATACTCTGTAATAGGTGCCCCTCGCTTCAGATTCAGCCACCGCAGCCTGTCACAAAGTGTTATTACCAGGGCCATCTTGCGTTCCTCCTGCCATGTGGCTAGGTGTTGCCATGCTTTGTGTGGATGTTCTGCTCCGCTGCATGGGTTAGTGGGATCCTCGCCGTTCCTGTAAAATCGGAGATGACAGATGAAGTAGGCTTGGTCATCGGGCAAGGAGCGCACCAAAACATTAAAGGCTTGAAGGAGGATGTGCTCTTCCACGTCATCAGCTGCTGGCGAGAGGTAGAATTCCTCTAAGCCATACTCCACCATCCACGCTTCCTTCCAAGCAAGATTCTCCCATGCCAAGCAGTGGAGGCATTAGGTCCTTCTGCAACATAGCTTCGGACAACTCCTCCCATATCACAGCTGTGGCAGCAGGTTGGCTGGAGGGACGGCTGCTGTTGCGGTTGCAGTTGCCTTGTGGCGCAGATCCGACGTTGCTCATGATGGTGGCGTCGTGGCCCTCTTCTCTCCTTTTGTCTTCCCACCACCAACTCTAGAGTGTGGGAAGGGATAGTGTGCCTTCTTGCTCTCTCTGCTCCTCACTCCACTCTTGGATGGTGCGTGCTAAGGTCAGACGCCCTTGTGGTACGTGTTGCACCGGTGTTGCAGTCCTTCCACTCCTCTCCGACATTAAGGAGGACTGTGAGCCATGCACAGTCTTCTTAGTTGACAACCACCTGCTACAGCTGCTCAGTAGCAGGCTGCCGCCTTCCAGCGCTGTTTTTGCGGCCGCCACTCAAAGTCACTAATCACGACTGCTTTTGACGCTCCCGTCCAGCATTCTGAGCTCTGATACCATGAGAGCAACAATATGTTTTGAATGCAACTTGTTCCAAGGCATTTGGTGGAAGTATGAGGTTGCTAGGGTTGGGTCAATGCAGCCATGGATCTGCGAGTTCAAAAGAAGTACAAGTCCGTAGGATTTATAAGCAGGCGTCCTTTTAGGTGAATGTTGTTAGTAGAGCTCATCCGTCGCTCACCAAACCCCTTCGTGAAGATTCCTTCGCACGATCCCTAATCTGGCCGTAGTCCGATTCTGAATTTGGGCATGTCCTGGGCTTGTCTACGATACCCAAGTTACACATTAGGGACTAGTCTAGGTCCAATTACTCAAGCATGGGCATATGACAAGGAAAGAATCTGGGACTCAACTAGGTTATCTGAGAGTAAGCCACCACAGCATAGTGGAGCTAGAGCAGTGCTTTCAGGAGGGAGATGAGCATGGGAGAGATGGTGTGGAAGCGTGTGGCACTCGCATGCCGGCGGTGCATGCGCTCACTATGCGTTGCCTCCACTCTCTAAGTCAGCATGCCCTGGACACTTATGGACACAGCAGTGTCGTAGATATGTATGAAGGAGAACTAAAAAGACCGGGCGACCTCTAGATGCCTTGTGGAACAAGTTACCCCTTTTAGAAGGTGTAGCCCCTTCTTGGAATTTACTCTAGCCTTCTAGAAACTTAGAGAGGAGGTCTAGAAGTTGAGCTAGCTTCCTGTCACCTGTTTTCTGCCTCCTTTGAGGCAAGGCAGAAATTCAACTTGCGGGACTTGAATACAGGCCCCTGCCTCTAGAGGTCGACACATTAACCACTAAACCACTTTCTGCAGTCACTGTTGTCATGGTGAGGAGCACAATTTCAACAATCTTCCCATTGCGCATCACCCACGGCAGCTACCCATGCTCAACCTGCAACTCAAGAGGCCTGGAAAATCCCTAGTTCCAAGCACGTAACATCATGTCTGCCCTTGAGCGGCGCCTTTTTCATGGCATCAGGAAGCATGTGCGTTGTGCCACAGTGCACAAGCACCACATCAGACTTTGCAACAAGGCCACGTGCAAAGTGATGCGTGATCTTTATGTGCTTTGTCCTCCGCTGTGGCACGGGGTTCTTGGTCAAGCTGATCACGCTCATGTTGTCAACGTTGAGCGCTTTTGGCTTCTTTTGTGACACTCCAATCTCCTTGAGCAATTGCCGCAGCCATAGCGCCTTCCTTGCGGCTTCAGCGAGCGTGATATACTTTGCCTTGGTACTAGAAAGCGCCACACAGTCCTGCTTCCAGCTTGCCCAAGACACCGCTGTGCCACCAAGCACAAAGACATAGCCTGATATTGACTTACCGTTGTCAACATGGCCTGCCCAGTCAGCGTCGGAGTAGCCAACAAACTCAAGGGATTCAGTCAGGGCTCCCCCTCCAAACACAAGTCTCTTAACCGCTTGGCAATACAACGGCCCCAAATCAGCAAAATAGCGGCTCACTTGTCCCTTGGCGAAGACAAGGTCAGGTCACGTCCCCACCATGCCGTACACTATGCTGCGGATTGCTGACTGGTACGGTTCTCCAGCCATTTCTCCCTTCTTTTCCTCCTTGCTTAAACTCAGGGTTGAGCTCAACTCACATGTCGTTGTAATAGGTGTGATAATGGGTTTGCACTCCTCCACAATAAAGTGGTGGAGCACCTCCTACACATGTTTTTCTTGCCCCATCTCCAGCGTGCGTGCTTTCCGGTCCCTCTTGATGGCAATGCCTAGGTAGTAGTCCACTTCACTCATGACATCATCTTGAGCCGGCCACCAAGCTGTTGCTTCAAGTTCTTGAGCTTCCCCTCGTCTAAAGGCACAAGGATGAGGTCTTTCGCATAGAGGACAATGATTCGATGGAGCCCTAGCTGCTTGTGTACGTGCATGCTGAGATCCATCTTACATTACTTAAAGCCAAGTTCACCCATGAGACTTTCCATCTTGAGTTACCACATGAGAAAAGCTTGCTTCAGTCCATAGAGCACCTTGGGAGGCCGGCACACCTTTCCCTACAGCCCATCCACCCCCTTCGACACCTCCATGTAGGCTTCTTTGTCCAGGTTATTGTTGAAGAACATAGTTTTCACATCCATTTTGGTGGATTTCATATTCGCATGCCGCTGCCACCAAGAGGATAGTACGGATGGAGACAATTTCGGTAACTATTGTGAAGGTCTCATCATTGTGCTCCCCCTTTTTTCTGGGTGTACCCTTTCGCCACCAGCCGCGCCTTGTACCGCTCAACCTTTTGCTCCTTTATGAGCTTCTTTCGAAAGACTCACTTGGAGCCGATAGTTTTCTCATCCTCCGGCTGGTTAACAAGCTCCCAAGTTTCTTTCTCCTCGTGGGAGGCAAGCTCAGATTCTATTGCTCTCTCTCACTCAGTCCAATCCTTCTACTTCAGTGCCTCCTTCACAGATTTAGGCTCCTCTTGGATGAAGAAGGCTTGTGCCAACCCAGTCCAAATTCCCTTGTAAGCATTGTACCTCTTGGTCCTCCACACATGGCTGCTCGCTCGGGGCTGTTGAGGCAGTTTTTTTTTCCTGTTTTCCCCTCTTGGCGCCATCCTCTCCAAGCGTTTTCTTCCCCTCTCTCGGAGGTCTTAGAGACACTGGCCACTTCCTCGCCCCCTTGTCTAGCTTTTGCGCTTCATACTCCTCATCCGAACTGGACCTTACCCTAGCCTTCTAGAAATTGAGAGATGTGCTTTGGAAGTTGAGCGAGCTTCCTGGCACCTATATTCCGCCTCCCTTGAGGCAATGCACAAATTCAACTTGCAAGACTTGAACCCAGACCCTTGCCTCTAGAGGTAGACACCAGTGACCAATAAGCCACTAAATCTTATATCTTTGGTGTTCCTTTTTGGAATCAATGTTTCCATGGTGAGGAGCACAATTCAAACAGGGATAGCGTGCCAATCCGCAATCTTATCAACACAGCTTGTTCTAATACCAGTAAGCTACTGTGCTAGACAACAAGATGGCAGTTAGAGCAGCATGTGAGACACACATTGCAAGAGACGAGTGAATGCCACATGTTTTTCTATGGAGGTAAGAACGGGACGATGAGTCACGGGTCACTGAGATCTAAGACGTCAGTGGTGTACGCAAAAGAAATGAGTGAGTGAGCATCGAGCTTGCTAACCACCACCCAACTGAATGAGGAAAAACCTGTCAGACGTACCACCGGTCATGAAACCGGCCGCAAAAAGGTTTGGGAGAATACCTGGCTATCCAATAAAAAGTCAGCAACAACAATTTACAGGACCACGCGGCAAAAAACTTTGCCTGAAGCGCAAGGAGAATGAAGGTCCGTGAATTCTTTCAATCACTTTTTTCAAGGGGCTGTCTTGTCGTGTTGTCTGGTCGAGAAAATCGAGAGGCTAGTGGTGGTGCCTTCCTCTGGTAAGTCCCTTGCATTAGTGAGGTGAGTGTACAATGAGGCCAGAGGTCACTGGGTAGCACTAACACATAACCAACAAGCACGAGCATTGTAGTAAGTGGTTTTTGGTACATTCAATGTAAACCACCCTATGCATTGACACCGCACTGCATACGTTGCGGTCATCACATATCTTGGACTTCTTTCCGGTACCTCACGCATTTCCTATGATGCATTTTCACATGCATTATTCTTTGCGTGACCATGCCGTATGCATTGCATCTTGCACACAGTTGTATAAGCTACATAGGTAAGAAAATTGGGTACATGAAACTTGCACCCCCAAGTAATCTATGTTTTGAGAATGCAATCTTGGACACTATGGCAAGGTACCATATCCACCTCTGTGTCAGCACCATCCTCCATTTGCGCAATCAGTCCATGACTTGGAGTCCTGGATTGTTTTGGCATTCAAGGAAAGAATTTTGGTTGGCTTCAATCCATCTTGAAGCACCACTGCTAGTGGCACGAGTCCATTGTGCTGCTTACTATTGACATAACACTTCAAGTGACACATGGGCCAACTATGGGATAACGGCCACAGGGATCTTATGGAGGGAAGAGAACACAAGGAAAAAAAAGAAGGAAACCCCAAGCTAAAAATAAGAAGAAAAAAACCTGAAGACCTCATAGCTACATGAATAGATCTTGATTCGAGCGGACTGACCTTTCCTTGCCGGATGGTAGTGGACTTTCACCAATAGACTCAACACCATAGAAATTGATTTGAACGCAATTCCATTTGATTCACCAAAGAGCTTGGGAAATAGCAGCTACAGCAGAAGCAGATGTGGCATCGCAACTCAGTACAAGCTCGGTGCGAAATTGTTGACTTGTGTTTGCTCCAACACGTCTTGTCCGTCCACCTTGTTCGCTAGCCTCAGCCGCATCGCCAGCGGTTTTTATAGAGAGAAGAGGGATGAAAACAAGAATTACAAGAGTATTCAAATGGTTTTCGACATATAAAATGTTTTCCATGACTTTGCACGTTTAGCCTCAGCCGCATTGCGAGCAGTGTCTCCATGTAGCATAGTAAAGGAGTGACAATCAAAACAAAACATGAGGATGTGGTATCTACATAAGCGGTGAGACAAGGCACCTTGACCTCTCTACACTAGAAGAAATGTGCTCTCTCACAATTTTCTAACTTCCATGGAGATTCCATGATGTCTCTTTGACCTACTACTTGCATGTGCCAGCCTACCGCTCATGTCCATTCTAGCAGAGATATTTCTCATCCGCCTCTAATTCAAGTGGATGGAGACAGGGTGTAAGCTGGACAGTGCCAACGGCACTGATAATGGATTGGTGCTTCATTTAGTGTGTATTTTGACAATGGCTTTGGAATATACAAGAAAAAAGGTGTAAGATTGATCCAAGAACGGGGTTGATCCATTAAGAATTGAGGAAGTTATGCCCGGCCAAAGGTTTGACCTGTCGAGGGGACAACATGTGATGGGAATCCATCCCCAAGGACCAAGGCTTGACCCTCAGGAGACCCAATGAAGACAAAATGCACCTTAGGGCCCAGTTAGCCAATGAATCAAGGATCATTGAGCGCCAAGGGTGCCTTGGAATGACGCCCTGATGTGTTACTACCAGAAAGGGTGCTTCGGGCGGCTGTCACTGCCGCTAGTGGTGCGGCCACTGGCAGATTGCCGTGGTTCACGAGGGGCTTTGGAAGGTGTGTATAGAGTTCAAGGACGTGTTTCCCGAAACCCTCCTAACAGGTCTGGCACCAAAGCAGGACGTGGACCATTTCATTGACCTCAAACCTAGAGCGTGTCCGCCTGTTCGTGCAATGTACCACATGACCAATGTGCAATTGCAAGAGGTAAAGAAGCACCTACACTAGATGATGGAGCAGTGCTTCATCCTCCCATCCTCGACTCCTTAAGCTGCATCTGTCTTTTTTGTGCGGGAAAATGTGGGGAAGATGCGCATGTGCATGGACTACCAGACGTTGAACTAGTTAACCATCATGAACCGGTATCCGGTTCCATGAGCCAAGGAGCTCTTTGATCAGCTATGTGCGGCTCCCTTCTTTATGAAGATCGACCTCCGACCGGCTACCACCAGATCTACATCGCAACAGATGATGTAAAAAAGATGACCTTCCGCACCCGCTATGGTCACTACGAGTTTCCCATTATGCCTTTCGGTTTAACCAATGTGTCGGCCACCTTGATGGCGGCAATGAACAACATCTTCAGGATGTACTTGGATGAAAAACATCTTCCTGGTGGTGTACCTTGAAGACATCTTTGTGTATAGCATGATGGAAAAGGTGCATGANGAGTAGAGTTGGAGAGTTAGCAAACAAGAAGCCTTTGAGAATCTCAAAAAGGCTCTGACCCTTCACACCGGCCTTGCACTTGGTCAATAGCGACTGAGAGTTTGAAATGGAGACAGATGCATAAGACGTGGCCATTGGTGGAATCCTTTTGCAAGATCCTGGTTACGGGTCAGAACTGGTCGCATACTAATCGCACAAGTAATGTTGGGTGGAGTTGAACCATGCCACCCATGACAAGGAGATGATAGCCATGGTCACAGCCTTAAAAAAATGGCAGCGCTATCTCAAGGCGCGGAAATGCACAGTCTACACCAACCACCACGCGTTGAAGTGCTTCAAGGCGCACCCAAACCTGAGCCTGCGGCGAGTGCATTGGGTGGAGTACCTCAAGTCGCACGTCGACTGCGAGATTGTATACTAGGCGGGTCAGATCAACCAAACCGACGCACTCTCACAATGACTGGACCTGATGATGCAGGTCATGTCTCTCACCATCAACGAGGATGCCTTCCTTGTGAAGCTCTTCATGGAGGATTACGAGGGGCATGGGGAATGTGACACTTGAAGATTTTTCTTAGAGGCATCGTATTGGCGATGGCGCGGCATGCATCAGCAGGTTTGGTCGTTGTGAGAGTGCGTTAGCTGGGTTGATGCGACCTGGCTGGTACACGATCTTACAGTCAAGATCTTGTACACAGGGAGTACGCAATCAAGGAAATTCTCAGACATTGACGTCGTGGTAAAAAGACCAAGTATCTTGTCAAGTGGCATGGATACGATACCACACACAAAAAATTGGAGCCCTAGAACAACCTCTGAGATGTCCATCATCTCATTGATAACTTCTACAAGCGCCACTAGCCTACATCTACTAATGCGTCCGTGCGTTGCAGCTATAAGGGGGAGGGGGGGGGCTGTTACGTTCAAGATGTACACGAGTCACTAAACTGAACGAGTTGGTATCCTTTTAACTACACATGTGGTCCACCACGTGTCGACCTCAAGAAGTTTTACGTCGATTGGCCGAGAGCATTTTAGCCACCTCCTCCAACCTCCGGTGTTTTGTTCTCAAAGGATCCGGAAGATTCAACGATTTCCTAGAATGACCGACTGGAATGATGTTAACTACATCAATGTTTTGATACTTCTTGGAAAAGTTCTCAACGGTGGTAGAAATATATGATTTCGTGGCTTGATATTCTCAAACCCCTTGACTTCTCACTAGATTTTCTCAGAACGACAACTCACGGCGCGATGTCGTACGCGTCAATCTAATCAAGCGCCCAAGACCCAGCATAAGCCTCATTATGTTTTGCGCTACTCTATACATGTATTCGACATTTCCGAAACTTGTCTCCAAATTATATTTTATGTTAAACAAAAATAATCTAAGTGTCCCAATTCCTCCAATGGTCTTTTGCATAGTGCCTCATCCCTGTGAACCATCCTTGTTGTGCACGGTGTAACATGACAGGGGGGAGTTTTTCTGCTGGTAAGAAAAGGGATGCCATTTTTTTATTGCTAGTTTGAACAGAAGAAATGGTGATTACCTCCAGTTTGTTCATGCATGACCCTCATACACCCCGAGCTTGGAACAATAAGCCTCATTGCCCCTACCCCAGGACAATAAACTCTATTTGTACTCACCTCCAGAGGATAAGCCTCATCGGCCCCTGTCCAACTATGAGAAACCCCATCCGTCCACCCGTTTTCACCATGCTCAAAGAGAGACGCTTGTCTCTGTTTGAGCATGGTGGAAATGGGCATGCGGGTCTAGATCGTTGTCCTCCATCGTGGCTGTGGTAATGGAGGGCCATGAGCTCATCCGTATTCATGGGTTGGAGGGGGGACTCGGTCAAAAAAAGTGTCGGCTGACGCCTGTCGGTTGGCACTTTGCCAACCACCACCCCCCCCCCACCTTTTTGTCCCCCCTCCCCTCTTTGTCCCCCCTCATTGCAAGTGACTAAACTGAAGTGAAGCTCAAGGCACACACATGATGGACCATGTACCACCGGCGCCTCAGCTGAGTGCAAGATTGGCGTCTGTGGCATCACGATCAGTTTTTCTTGAGAGCAGAATTTCTGGTTTTAGTTTAATGTGCTTAGCTGCTACTTAACAAAAGATGGAACACAGGATCTAGGGAAACAGTCATCCACATACGCTCATGGTCGATGTAGCTACATGTATTCTATTGTGGATGCTTTGGTAGAATTGTTGAGGTGCTACACTGGGTTGCTGAACCTCCCAAATTGTAAGAAATCACCAGCGGTACACTGCTGACCGATCTGTTTCAATCCCCGGGTAGCCTCTGGACCCCAAGTCGAAAGTTTTGCTTGGGTGGTCCGGTCGACCGGTTGCTAACACCTCGCCTTGGCTCAGCTCTCAAGCTTCTAAGGATTTCTCCCCTCCTCATCCATGGCATTGTGTGTACATCTGATATATGTTAGCTTGCCTGGCATTCTGTTCCATCAAGCCTTTGTAACCTATTGGTATCAGAGCAGGGAGACGCACATCTCCATTCAGAGAGGTTTCTTCCCCCTCTTGTCTTTGGTTCCGGCCAAACTTGCTACTGTACAGATTACGTATGCCGTCCACACCATATGATGCATCTGCAACAGTGAGAATGCTATCAGCACATAGTCTAGCTTAGTATCAGCTTTGATATTACGTTATCACTCTTTTCTCGGAACTTCATTGCACCTGGCGGTACATCTGTATCTGTACCCCATATGCGACTGCCGCATTGACCGTGTGCTTATGCATGCCTGAATCATACCTCTGTACCCTTCTGTCTCATCTACACCAATGCATCTGTTTCTATTGCTACATATGCCATGGTATTTCCAACCATGGCATCGATTCCATGTGCAACAGCTTTGACCGTCCTAGCAGCGATAGCGTGCATCTACACCCTTCAGTCACACTCTATAGTGCATTTGTATCCGGGCATCATCTTCTGCTGCTACATCTGCCATAGAATCATCAACCATGGCACAGAGTAGACTGCCATAGTAGATCTTCCATTATCAAGAAAGCTGTCATCGTGACACGAGCAGGAAAGTGGCAGTGGTGACAATAATTACATTTGTAACTGTAACCACAAGCGCTTGGTGCATCTGTTCCGTGACACTTCTTGCCAACATCGCAAAAACGTTAGCTCTAACACCATAAACATTGAAGCAGCACCGAAAACATTAAACATAGCTGTAAGCACATTGACGGTGCTCAGAGTATCTGCTTGGTGCCACAACCTCAAAACAGTAGTAATGCAACACCAACGGTTGTAACTACAGCTGCACCTGCATCATAGGTATTCAACACATCAGTTTGTGCCTTGGCTTGCAAGCATCGTAGAACCGTTAGCCACAGAAACAACAGTGGCAATGCTACCACAATCATAGGAACAGCAGCATACAGTGACTGCTGTTGTAAACCAGGCGTGGTATGCAAGCCTCAATGGGATGTTGCAAGCACCAACATGCTACAACCTAGGGAAGGCTGGTGTACACCTTCCTGAGTATGTGGAAGCATAGGATTTTCTTGGAAGAGCATGGAAACACGTGTGGCACAACGGGATTAAACTGTACTTGTTATTCAATTGTCAACATGTAAGGTTCTGTGTACATGATGACATATCCTAGGCAATCCGAGGTCTCCTAGTCATATACAGCTCTGTACGAGCTAGGAATCAGTGGTTTTTTCTTAGATTCACGTAGTTTATCTTCCCAGTTTGCTAGCTCACTAATGATTGCATCATTCCATGGAGGTACGGCCGAGATATGGCTGTTTCTGTGAACCACGACAGGCTGCCGCTAGCAGCACCACTAGCGGCGGTGAAGGCCGCCCGAAGCGGCCATTCTGGTAATAACACATCAGGGCACCAATCGAAAGAACTCTTGGCCCTCAACGATCCTTGATTTATCATATTGCCAGGCTCCAATGCGCACATTGGCCTCGTTGGGTCTTCCAAGGGTCAAGCCCTGGTCCTTGGGGATTAATTCCCGGCCGATCTAACCTTTGGGCGGACATAACTTTCTCAATTCTTGACGGGTTGACCATGTTCTTGGGTTGATCTCATACGTTTTTATATTCCAAATCCACAGTCAGATTACACATTCAAGTCAGCCTCAAGCCGTGATCAGTGCTGTTGGAAGTCTCCGGCTTACACTTATCCCCCCCCCCTCCCCCCTTTTCGGAGCGAGCCATCCCGGTTCACTCTTGGTACTCCCAAGGGATGGCATTCATCCCCCGTGTTGAATTTATAAGAAGACTCCCATGGGTTGTGGGATGTGTCATAGCCTTTCCACTTGATGAGGTACTTCCACTCTTGGCCACGATGACGGTATTCAAGGATGGTCTCCATCTCAAACTCTTGCTCGCCCTCAATTTCCATTGGAGGGGAAGGCACAGAACTTTGGCCAGGAGAATGCTTAGCCGGATCATGATAGAGCTTGAGCTTAGAGATGTGGAACACGTCGTGGACTGGCATGGAAGGTGGAACATCCAACCGCACCACCATGGGCATTCGCAGTTCGAGCACCTCGATCGAACCAAGCCACCAGGGTTTCAACTTGTCTAATCGGATCCCACGAAGCTTGACGTGCATGCTGCTGAAAAGCACACAATTACCGACCTTGAGAATTTCATCTGCACGTCAGCTTTCTGCTTGCACTATGTACTACTCTTGTACCTTTGCCAATGCATGTCGCATTGCCATTCAAATCAGCTTGAAGTCACGTGTGATAGACTCCACCATGAATAGGTTGCTTGCGAAATGCAAACTGAGGGGTGTGGCAGGCACCATCCTGTTCACAACCTTGAATGGTGCCTTGTCGGTGGAGGTAGATGGGCAGGGTTGTATGCCAGTTCAGTAACTGGAAACCACTGTTCCCATGCCATCTTGTCCAGATGACCCACTGCACGGATGAGTCGCTCCAGCATCTGGATTGTCCGATCCCTCTGTCCATCACTTTGGAGATGAAATCTGGTCGACAACTACACCTTGCTACCGTACCACTTCATGATTACTCGCCAGAACTTGCCAGTGAAACACAAGTCATGGTTGCTCACAATGGACCATGCAATGAGGTGCGGCATCTTACTGATGCCGCACCTCATTGAGTGAAATGGAGTGGCCATTTCAGTAGAGTTTTCTATTTTCAAGATTCATGTTCAAGCCTCAAATAGAATAGCATTGTTTGGTATGGCCTTTAGCCTTTGTTGCTCATCACCAACCAACAAGGGGTACTTTTGCTTATGAAGGCCCTTTTTTACCACGTAACCAAAGAGCTTCAATAAAAGGTCACCTTCAGATGTACCTCTTCATCAAGAGGTACTTCCTTATACTATCAATGGGAAACATACCCCTTTTCATCAAAAACAGCCTCAAGGCTAACAAGACCCCGGACTACTTAAGGTATTAAGCTCCAAGAGCTAAATGTTCACACTTACATAAGCCCTTGCACTGGGATTTGGTGTCTACATTCAAGCTTAGCACAAGTAGGAAGTACTGAAACAAATGGTTTTAGATCCCTCTCTCAGGCCGTAGACAATGTTGGNTTTTCTATTTTCAAGATTCATGTTCAAGCCTCAAATAGAAGAATATTGTTTGGTATGTACTTTAACCTTTGTTGCTCATCACCAACCAACAAGGGGTACTTTTGCTTATGAAGGCCCTTTTTTACCACGTAACCAAAGAGCTTCAATAAAAGGTCACCTTCAGATGTACCTCTTCATCAAGAGGTACTTCCTTATACTATCAATGGGAAACATACCCCTTTTCATCAAAAACAGCCTCAAGGCTAACAAGACCCCGGACTACTTAAGGTATTAAGCTCCAAGAGCTAAATGTTCACACTTACATAAGCCCTTGCACTGGGATTTGGTGTCTACATTCAAGCTTAGCACAAGTAGGAAGTACTGAAACAAATGGTTTTAGATCCCTCTCTCAGGCCGTAGACAATGTTGGGGTGTACGGCGGTGTTCTCCAACTTGTGAGAGACACTCTCTTGCCTGAGACATCATTTGTTTCAATGTTCCAGTGAGTTGTGTAAGCCTAGGGTCATCCCTAGAATTATGGTACTACTTGAAAATATATTCATGCTCATGCAGAGCATGCAGAAGGCATCTTTACCAGTCTGTGTGAGATTGGTGAATTCATATGCATGCTTAGTGTGAGTTTGCATGAGGAATTCTGGTGCAAAATATTCAAATCCTCCTCTGTAAAAAAAAGAGGCAACAAGTTGGAAGTTTGTCTATCTATTTGTCCATTTTTTACTTGACAATGCCCAAGTGTGCTATTAAAGTTGAGGAGCAGATTTAACTCCCAGCCTCTGTCAAATTCGAGCTATAAACAGGAACAATTCTTAAGTAATGCATTCAATGGCAAACCCATTGGTACCTTATCACTCCGTGATTGACTGTTATAAATTTCAAAGACCAATGAATAAGATATACCTGATCTGGTACAGAAATTATTGTCCAAAACATATGGTAAACATTGTGTCAAAACGAAGCAAGGACTCCTCCATGGGTCCTTGATGATTTGGGACATCACAGTGTGGAATTCAAAAGATGGTAGAAGTCATTTTTTGGCATATGATAAGATCAACCCATTGTGAAAGATGAAACAATTTTAACACAACATCTACAGCCAAAATCACTTGACAAGTAAACATTTCATGGATATTGACACCAAAAAAATGCTTGGACCATTATCAGTTTTATAGGTTCATCTGTTTTTCTAAGGAAACTTCATTCTCCACTGGAGAATGAGTGATACTTCTTTTTCATTATAGGATTTCCAAGGTGCTATGATGATCTTGCAGTTTTACACAAACAAAAAAAAGCATAGTTAGGATCACGACATGGTCTAGGGATGAAGTTCAAAGATTAAAATCGTAGAGAGGAAGGATATGCCAATTGCTTTGTTCTAACGATGTTTCTGCACCCACATCTTCATGGTCCAACCACGGAACAATTCATGATCAACATTGCCACGAAGGAATGACCAGCGTGTCATAACTAAATGTTGATGTAAAGGGACTCATAAAGTCTTAGGAGAGATATTTATCATCAGATTTTGATGATGTTTTCAGAATTCTCAAGACTTGAGATGATCGTGACACAATGAAAACCAATGGTGGATGTCACGATCATTGCTGCTGCATTCTCCACTATACCTATTTCCACATCCACCACCTCTCATTCTTCCAATTCTGATCATCTTGCAATTGTTGCTGCTGCCGGCGTGGCAGCCGCTAAGGCGCTTGTGGTGCCAATGCATCGCAAACCTGACTTTTATCCCTTACCACCCCACACCACCTCTAACCTTACCTTCTCCTCATTGGAAGCTCGCTTCAGGACGTGGGTACAAGGCAAGCAAATCTAGGAATACTACCATGAACCAAACCCATCAACTCTTCCTCTCTTTGTTCTTGTCGATTCTCATTCTGCTCATGATTTTTTTGCTCTCATCTATGATAGGCTCAATTATCTCATTGATGAGATTGAGTCCTAAAATGCTGGCACTGCACGATGCACACCTGCTGACCTATTTTGCACAAATGTACTCATCAAGATTCGCACCATAGTCACTAAAAATGCTATACAAAGTTTCCTCACCATCCAGTTCAACACAATTTCTATGCATGCTTATGAGACCACCGATATCTATTGAGTTCACAGCCTTTGCCTGCTGTGGGACTTTGGCAAGGCAGCAAATGGAAAACTCCTCATAGTCCTCCCATTATCAATGGCCTCATTCCCGAGCTCTCCAATATTTTCACAAAGGTGAAGGCCTCCACACCTGATTGTCTCCCCTCCGAGCCCATACCCGAAGATGCTCCTCCAGGCATTGGTGATCTCTGGGCGTTCACCTCTCAAAGCCTCACCAACTGGGAGAGTGCTCTAGAGAACAAATGCATCCACCATGTAGCAGTTGTACCCACAGACACTTCCATCCCCTCGTCAATTGCATCCACCTCTACCTCATCCGCTTCCACATCCTCCCTGCCGGTCACCTCTCTCCGCATTCAGGAGGGAGAGGATGTGGTTGGGGTAAAGGTAGAGGGATCTGCTACAGGCAGAAAAGGAGTGCACAATAGGAGTAAGGGTTCCGGCGGCTCATCCACCTCCTCCTCCTCCTCCTCTAGCACTCTTACGTGCTAGAACTGTGACACCTCTGGTCACTCCGTTCCTTACTGTCCTGCACCGCCTGACAACACCCGTCTTACATCTACAATGCACATGCATTAGGTGTGCTCCTTCATCATTACTAGTGGCACCGCCTACGCCTCCACCTCGCTGCCTCACCCAGTTGCATTGTGTCTTCATTCACTAATGCTACTGCCTGTAACACCACTATGGCACCAACTCCACCATCCTACCCTGGGGATGGCCTCTTGGGTTTGGAGGGCTTATCTTCCATGGCCCTTCTGTAGGCACTTACTCTCATCCTACCTGGGCCTCGGCTACCTACCCTGAGCAGTGTCTTTCCTTCGGCATCGCTATCACCCCTGATCCACCTGAAAACAACAGTCAGTTGGACGCAACCCTCTTCCATACCGTTTATCAATGTCATCTCCATGATCAGAGAGGTGAGAGTAAGTGTTCAGGGTTACTTGCATGTGCATTGGAAGAGGATTTCTATGGTGATGCGTGAGGTCCTGTCCACGGTTGTCCACCAATCAATGTTCTTTGGATTGAGGGGTGGCAGTCTGTTGCTTGACTCGTTGTCTCACCGCCAATGGCCACCAGCTCCCGCCTCACTCTGCCATTTCCGTTGTCAATCATGTCCCTACTTTCTATTCGCGTGTTGGGTGGCTTTTGGATCCTTCATTCAGGGGCCATCCATCACATGACCTTCTCTCGCTCCTCGTTTGTCTCACTCGTCCCTGTTGGCTCTATCCATTGTGTTCGGATTGGTTCCGGCCAGCTTCTCCCAGTTCAGGGTGTTGGGGTGGTCAGGTTTGTTGGACCTGGGAGGGGAATAATTCTGCCAGATGTGTTGTTTGTCCCCTCTCTTCAGCCAACTCTACTCTGTATCATGACACTCAGGGCATGGAATTCTCCTGCAGCCATGGCATTGCCTCTATCTTGTACCACACCACTGGCCACATCATTTTGCAAGGCACTCGCTGCGATCGCCGTCTTTGTACCCCATCTTTTGCGCCTACACCTGCTACACCTGCCCTTATTAATGTTACCCACTCTCTTTCTCAGGTACACATCCACTTACTACATTGCCACATCTGTCACATCCACACCATTGCCATTTACAGCCTACTTTGTCTGTTCCCCATGATGATCTTGACGCCTCTACATTTCTTGCTCCTCGTCCCACTGACTGCTTCAATTGTACCCGAGGCAAAATGCATCGGTCCCCATTCTCCACCTTGGAGTCTCGTGCCACACATCCCCTTGACCTCTTGCATGCTGATGTCATGGATCCTCTTCCTGATGATGTCTTGGAGGAGCTTGGTTGCTACGTCATTTGTCTCACTGAAACATTTTCCCGCATGTGTTAGGCCTTTGCCCTTGAGCAAAAAGTGACATGTGATTCACACTTGAGTCATGGCTTCCACAGGCTGAGCTTTCCTGTAGTCTTTGTCTCCATGTCTTTTTCTGTGACTGTGGGGGGATATCATGGGTCCCATTGCATGCTTATATTCTTATCGTGTGGTGTGTATGGAGCCGTCGGCTCCCTGCACACTTAAAAAAAAATGGCCTCTCCGAGTGCTGGAACCGGACGCTCGCTCATGGTGTATGCACCCTTCAAAGTACTTTTCACCTATCCCGTCTCTTTTCTTTTGAGGCCATATTGTACATGACTTAGGTCTAGAACTGCATTCCTCATGGTCTTCTCCCTCATCATGTCACCCCCTTTGAGCGCTAGTTTGGTTTCCGCTCCGACCTGTGTATTGCTCGCATTTGGGATTGTGTCATTGCTGTTTGGATCCTTGAGGATCCTAGGAATGGCAAACTGAGTCCTTCTACACACCTCTAAACCTTTCTTGGTATTTCTGCCACGTCTAAGGCTTGGCACTTCTGGGAATTTGATAGGTCCTAGGTCATTGAATCCCATGATGCTCTCTTCTTTGAGGATGTCTTTCCTCGCGACTTGTCCGGTATCGCTCCCCCCTCCTCTCTCTCCTCGCTTTGTTGGCTTGGAGGGATGTGTCTTTCTCAGCCTCAGGTCTCACGACCCCTCCTTCTTCCACTGGCACAGCTCCCCATGCTGGTCCTTCTCCTTCTTCTCAGTCTTCACCCATCTTTTCGAGTGATAGTGATTCCCCTTTTCTTTCCTCTTCATCATCTGGCTCACCACTCGTCTCTTCCCTGGAGCTATCACCAGTCCCTTCACCCATTGCGCTCTCTGAGTTGGCACTTGTGCCGGCCATTCCCCAGGAACAATCTCCCATTGGTGTTCCAACACAATCTCCGACCAATGCCTCGGCACAGTCTCCAGTACCCTGCACTCTTGTGTCACAGATCTTGGCATCTGATGATGTCTCAGAGCCACCTCCTATGTCATAGATCCCTCATTTTTGTCCCAAACCATACACACGCGGTGGGAGACTTTGCTCTCTATGTCAACATCCTATCTCCCAATCCTCTAAGTCCTCCCAGTGCCACACGTGTCCTATTGCATCATCCACCATGGCTGGCTCTTTTGCCAGATCCACAGGTCTTGATGCACTAGGTCCTACTGTCAATGTTGTCCATGCGAACTCTACTGTGGGCTATGCACTCATTGCTCACGAGTTTCACAATGCCCTCAAGGCTTCCGTTGCTGGCTATGTCATAGTGTGCTTTATAGCAAGTGGACTGCCCTCACTCCCTTCAGAGCCTACCACTGTTTGGCAGGCTTGTGAGGCAACCGATGCTAAGCTCTGGAAAAACACCATGCAAGAGTAGCTGAGCATCCTCAAGAAACACGTGGTCTTTGAGCTTGTGGACGTTTGAGCAAGCCTAAAAGATGTCTCAGCTTGCTGGGTCCTTTGGAAAAAGCCGAAGCCTGATGGCAAGGTTGATAGGTACAAGGCTCAGCTGATGGCCAAGGGATTCTCTCACATCCCTAGCATTGACTTTGATGAGACATTAGCTCCAGTTGGAAAATACACCACCGTTCGTGCCCTTGTAAGTCTTGTCAACGAGCATGAATGAGAACTAGAGCAAATGGACGATAACAATGAAGCATTCCATGGCTAGCTTGATGAGAAGATCTACATGGTACAGCCACCAAGCTTCACCAATGACAGAAACATGGTTTGGAAACCACACAAGACTTTGTATGGACTCGAGCAGTTGCCACACTGTTGGAACATGGAGATCTCCTTCACTCTGGAGAGAGATGGTTACTGTTGCAGAATTGTCAACCTTGCACTTTTTTTGAATTGCATCATCAGAGCCCTTCATGGACATTCTGGTCTATGTCGACGCCCTACTCATTGCCTCACACAATCCCGCTTCTGTCCAATGAGTGAAATCTCTAGTACAGTGCATCTGCAAAATGAAGGACTTGGGCCCCACTCAATTGTTCCTTGGTATGGAATTTGAACATGATCATCAGTGTTGCACTCTGCATGGTTACGTTTCACTGCAGCCTAAAAGAGTGATTTTCCTCCCTTGTTGCCGACACACCCAGTGCATGTCCATTGATGATGCTAGCGGGTCAGCGCTTGCTGAAGTTGCCTGATTCCTCACAGTTGGCGGAGACCGTCAACGTCACTGATAACCTCAACGTGATTGGGCCCCTCAAGTATCTTGCTACCACCACATGAGCGGATGCGGCCTTCTCTGTCAACTTCCTAGCCCATTTCTCCCAGGAACCTCGCCAGAGGCATCTCAGGGCTGCATTGTGCATTGTCCGTTGCACGCTATCCACCACACGTATATGTCTCTGCTATAGAGTACAACCCTCTGCTTTTGTTCAAGAGAACTCAAACAGTTATTGGACACATGACACTGATGCTAGCAGCCGCACCGGCTACATATTTCTTGTTGGTGGGAGTGTCATCTCTTGGAAGAGTGTAAGACAAGGATTTTTTGCTCACTGCTCCAGTGAGACAGATTACGTGGTGCTCGGTGCAGGTACGTGTGAGAGTATATGGTTGTTCCGCCTGTTGCAATAGCTTTGTGTGTCCATCCACTATACTAAACAACGCTGCTACAAGCAGAGCAGCAAGGCAATCACCTAGAAGGATGGCATGCATCACTCTCGCACCAAGCACATCAACGTGGAGCAATCACTTTGTAGTGAGAATGTTTATTCTGGAGAAGTTCACGTTGTCTGGGTCGGCACTCGTCAACAGCATGCAGAATTTTTTACCAAAGCTCTGAGCAGTGGCATGTTGAAAACAGTTGTGCACGGTGTTGTTCTGCTGCATGTTCGTGATGCCCCAGGTTGATGTGCATGTACCTCGTGAGTCATTGTATCACTGATGTGGTTTCTTCTCTCATGCGTGTGTGGGGTGATCGTCTACGGCTCATGGGGGACCGTTGGTTATGGCTATAAGGCACGCAAGTGACCTCTGGACTGTGCCCAACACATGCAGTCACTGCAAGTGACTAAAGTGAAGTGAAGCTCAAGGCACACACGTGATGAACCATGCACCACTAGCATCTCCACAGAGGGCAGGATTGACGCCTACAACATCATGATTGGTTTGTTTGAAAGCAAGATTGTTGGTTTGAGCATAATGTGCTTAGCTACTGCATAATAAGCAGTAGAGCATAGTATATAGAGAGACATGTGTCCACATATGCTCGTGGTCGATGTGGCTACTTTTATTTCTGTTATGCATGCTTAGGTCTAATATTTGAGGTGCTCCATTGGGTTGCTGATCCCACGGGAGCACACTTTTGGTTATTCGAAAGTGTAGGAAACCATCGGCTGACCGGTCTTGTTCGATCCCGGGTTGGCATCCGGGCCCCATGTGGAACGTTTTATGTGGGTGGCCCAGTCAACCTGTTTCTAACACCTCGCACTCTAATGTCTCCTACTTGTAACTCGTTTCATCAGGCTCTCAAGCTTCTATGGATTGCTCTGCTCCTCATCCATGGTGCCTTGTGTGCATCTCTCATCTGTTAGCTAGCATCGCGCTCTATGCTAGCAAGCCACCTTTACCTATACCCCCTTCCTCTCCTTTTGCAGCCCATCCCCCCATGGACCAAGTTTGATCTGATAGAGGCCCTCACAATTGAGGGTAGCCATGGATCGGTTGGTCGTTGGGTTGCGAGCTAGGGGTGGGGGGGGGGGGGGGGGTTGGGGGGGGGGGGGGCTTCGCCAGCGACGGGCGACGGGGATTCTGGCTGACGGGCATTGTTCCGAATCCTTGTTCTAATTATGGGGAGTCAAAAACTCCCCATTTTTACTCTTTTCTGATGTTTTCTACTTCATGCCCTCAATAAAAACACAAATTGTAAGGAAACCACCTCCTTGTTTCTCCTTGGTTTTTGGATTTCATTGTTGCGTGGGCACCTGCTGGGCCCTGCGGTAGCGAGGCCGAACAGGCTCATTTTCAATGCATGGGGATTCTCAGACCCCCCATGCAAAATCCCCACAAATCACCCTCCAAATAATCACAAAACCCTCTACAAAGGGGCTTGTGGTTGTTGGGCCAAGAAAATTGATGCCAGCATGTTGACGATGAATGTCATGCGTTGTGGACATCGTGCGTTTTGAGAAATGAGAGAGGTATATTGTTCCTTTTTTTAAGACCTTAACCCACGCTATTGTAGAAGGGGTGAATGTGGCTTACTCTTACGAATCAGGAACAAATGTTATTAGGGACTCTTGTACATATGGTACGTAACACTTCCCACCCTTTAGGCGCGATGTCCCGGAACGCGTGCAGATGTGGACTTGTGACACCGATAACATCCATCGATTAGGTGATCAACGTCTCAAAGGTTGTTGTAGGGTTCCAAGCTGTTATGCACTGTGTCTTAGCCGTGCCACTTGACAAGATATTCTGTTGTTTTTCCATGTTGGCGATGGCCGAGGATGTCCTCGATGACATACTCTACGTCTTCGTCCAATTGCACAGGGGGAGGGAGAGGGGCATCTCTTATGGGGAAGTTCTCTACGGGGTCTCGATAGTGCTTAAGTCTGTTGACATGGAAGACCGGATGAACTTGCATAGTTTCAGGGATTTTGAGCCGTGCAACCACGGGGATTTGCATGAGCTTGATCTCAAATCATCCCAACCATCAGGGTTTCATTATTGAACAATTGGCTCCACAAAGTTTGATGTTGGCCAAACTGAGAAGGACTTTGTCTCCAGTAACAAAAATGCTTTCACTGCATAAGTGTCGATTGGCTGCTCGTTTCATCGTTGCCTTATTCCTTGCAAGTTATTGCCGTCTTTTGTCCAAGATGGTGGAGAAGCCGCGGTGTTGGACGTCGACCGCGAGAATGTTGCTCTGACTATGTAGTCCTCTTGGTGTGGCGAGAAGTTTGCCATACACCGCTTCAAACGGAGTTTTACCCGATGTGGTGGAGATCGCCGAATTATATGTGATTTTGGCGATTTGGAGGTTTTCTTCCCAATCCATTCCATGAGGTTCACATAATGTTCGGAGAATTTGTTCAAGCGTCTGATTCGTCCCCTAGGTTTGACCGTCGGTTTGAGGATGGAATGCCATTGAAAGGTGGAATTGACTGCCGTAGTGAGTCATCGATACGCGGCAGAAATGTCTAGTAAATCAACCATCCCTCCCACTAGCGATGGTTTTTGGCACGCCATGTAGCCTCGCAACATTGTATAAAAACAGCCGTGTTGTTCTCTTGGCGGTGACGGTGGTTCTTGTCGGAATAAAGTGGAACACATTGGAAAACCTGTCGACAACCACAAGGATTGAGTCATATCCCTTGGGTGTGACTAGTAGTCCTACGCCAAAGTCCATGGAGATGTCAATCCACGGTTCTGTTGGAATGAAGAGTGTTTGCAACAGTCCGGGTGGCCGTGTCCGACGGAGTTTTTGTCGATGACACGTGTCGCAGAATATGCAAAAGCTGGCCACGTTGCATTTCATCCTATCCAGCCAGTAGTGTTTTGTCAGCTTCTTTAGCGCCTTTTCTTCTCCAAAATGTCCACCAGGACCAGTGTCATGGAATTCTTTGAGTAGCATGCGACAAAGATCATCACTCGGGGAAACGACCACCTGGCTATTGAATCGTTGACACCAATAGGGTGCTTTGTACTAGAATATTGCCTTGCCGTATCCGCTAGGCTGGTCGTAGACTCATGAGAACAACTGTTCAAGATACAGATATTGTTTTAGCTGTAGTGTTGCTGCCTCAGCCATTAGATCTGGTTGGTGACTGAGTGTGTTTGCTGGGTTGATTTTGCCTGGTCCGTACTCAACATCCTAGTCGAACCCGGATTCAAGGAACTCCATCCATCGGGCTTGATGCCGACTGAGGTTCGGCTACATCTTCAAATATTTCAGTGCATGGTGGTCGGTTTGTGAAATGTATCAACGACATTCAAGATAGCATAACCATGTCTTTAGTGCATGTATGACCACCAGCATCTCTTTCTAGTGTATGGCGTAGTTGAGTTCCGGTCCTCGTTGTTTTTGTGACATTTATGCGTCTGGTTGCTCACCATTACCATGATCTTTTAGTAGGAATGCACCAATGGCTCGATCTGAGGGGTCTGTAGCCATGACCTAGTTGACTGTTGGACCGGCTAATCGTAGGGCTAGCACCAAGTCCAGAGCATACAACAAAACGATAAATACTTCTTGTTTGCAATCTCTCCATTGCCACTTGTTTTCTTTTCGAGTCAGATTGGAGAGAGGCGCTTACACTCAGACGTAATCTCGTATGAATCATCAGTCGTAACTATAGAAATCAAGAAAACTTGGACGTCTCCGACGTTAGTCGGTGTCGTCCAATTAGCTACTGCTACCACTTTTTTGGATCCATGGTGATCGGCCCGTTGTTGATGAAGTGACCCAAAACCTCAATGAAACGGTGACCAAAGTTGCACTTTGAGAGTATTCCACAAAAAATCTCTCTTTCTGAAACTTTGAGAACTTTTTAAGATGTCCACCATGCTCCTCCGGGGTGTGGCTGTACACCATCATGTCGTCGAGGTACAACACGGCAAAGCCATTGAGGTACGGGCAGAAAACATTGTTCATTGCTGCCATGAACATCATCGGGGTATTTGTAGCTCTGAACGGCATTACCGTGAACTTGGAATGATGTGGCAAGTTTGGAATGCCGTCTTCTTGACGTCGGCGTCTGCAATGCGTATTTGGTGATAACCGCTACATAGGTCGATTTTGGTGAAAATTCGAGCACCTTGGAGTTGGCCGAAAAGTTTGTTGGCTCAAGGGAGGGGATAACGTTTCTTCATGGTAGCATCCTTCAACGCAAAGTAGTCCACGCACATCCGCATTTTGCCACTTTTCATTTTCATGAACAATACAGGTGCGACATATGATGACGTGGAAGAGCGGATGAACCCATGACTGAGCATCTCATTGAGTTGCTGTTTCAACCCGGTGAGCTCATGATCGCTCATTCAATAGGCCCCTCGAATTGTGGGTTGGCTACTTAGTTTTAGCTTGATGCAATGGTCTATGTCGCGTTGAGGCGGTAGGGTTTTTGGGAGTTTATTGGGGAAGACGTTCGTGAAATCTTGGATGAGTGGTGCAAACTCTTCGGATACCATCACAAACTTCTTTTATGTTGATGAGGCCCATAAGGCTGATAAGGTTGCTAAATCAGCTTTTTCCACTTCCCTTTCCACTATGGCTCGAGATGTACGAGCCACACACGAGCTCCTTGTTGTATGTTATACTTGGCCACTTTGAGCAGTATCGGTTGTGCGGGTTGTCGCTTTTTGTCTATCGCGGCATCCTCTCCTACTTCTACCTCTGTTGCTTTCGCTGTCGTCTTCCGTCCCATGCTCAAACTTTTTCGCTTGGCGCCGTCGATTACCATGTAGATGTTGCCGCTGTTCAAGTCAACCTGCAGATTGTGTCGATACAGAAAACCTCGTCCGAGAATGATTCTGAGGTCATTCGTTTGACAGGACCTCTAGCCCGTTACATCCCGTAGATCTCCCACTTGTAGTCCTTGTGGTTCTCGGAGTCTCCGTATTTGCAATGTCCCGTCGACAGTTTGTCCTTCAAACAACCCTCATCCTATCTACAAACCCGGCTTTCGAGCCATGTCATTGCTCATGAAAGCTGGGTGTGAGAAGCTCCTCCATCCAATAGCGACGGTACTGTTCTATGACTCTTGCATCCTCGAGGGTGCACCTTTAGCAGTATCGCTGGTTGGTCGTCCTTGTACCCCTCGTCGAACTTTGAAAAATCCAAGACCTTATGTAGCATCGTAGGCCATCCAGAAAGGTGATCGGTCGGTGCAGATTGCTCCTGAAGGAAAAGAGCCGCACCTTTCACTCTTGTCCTTTGCCGTTTCTTGTCTCATTTTCTTGCGACCTCCCCCCCCCTCCCCCCTTTTTGCCTGCTGTCTGCTTCGGTAGTTGCAACCGATATGTCAGACGTTTCTGAAACTGTAGCAGGTGCGCGTGTCTCTCGCGTTGAAAGCGTCCACTTCCATCGGAGTCGAAGAGTCCCCTCACTGGATGTTTCCGTTTTAGCGATAACTGTGGTTGGAAGGTCGCCAGCCGTAGGATTCGTGGATCCAAGCACTATAGTCGGCGCTTTCGATCCTCTTTGATGCTACAATCATCCGCGGTTAGTTGTTCTGGATGCCAAAAGTGGCAAGTGCTCCTCGGATGTCTCGCTCGAGGCCGTTGTAGTAAAAACAGAGTATGTCAGGGACTATGTCTACACCAGTAACAATCTCACGGAATCTCTGCGTTTACTTTGCTATGTTGGAATGCTCAGGGAGACGCTGGAGCGTGCACCAAGCGTGAGAATTCTCGTTCAGTCGTCCAAAGCGTCCAAGCATTGCACGCAAGAATTCATTCCAATCGTTTGGTGGCTTCAGCGCGTTTTACCATTGCTGGTTGATCTGCTCCAAGGGTAGAACGCTTGCAGTTGGCGATATGAGACACGCGCCGTTGGCCGTTGATGAGGCCCCGCCGGGCTTCTCCTGCCGTTGAATGGCCTTTAGATTAGACCACCAACTTAATGTTGTGCCATGCAAAAGCACGGCCGTGAGGTCAATCTTTTTTCATTGGTTGTTCACCTAGTGGTGAAGTACACCTCCAAACTCGTAAGCCACATCCGGGTTGTTGGTCCTTTGGAATTTGCAAGATCGAACGGATCAGGTGGGGCCGAAAAAAAATTGGGTTTGTTCGAGAGGTGGGTATTTCTCTCGACGAGCACCGCTTGACGCGTGGGTTGCGTCGGGAAGAGCCTCCATCGCGACAATGAGTTATAGGAGCAGATGGTTGTTGACCCCGTCGAGCGCGGGAGATGCGCTTAGCCAGTTCCTCGTTGATCCGCGCATGTCGTCCGGTGCCACATGTCTTCCGTGCTGTCGTCATTGAGGTTGTTGGTAGGGGCGGTTGGTTTACTACTATTGGATCCGCGACTAGCTTGGTCGTCAGAGCCGTAGGGGTTGATCATGCTATCGCATAGCCTGCCACGCCAGTGTTCGCTAGCGCTTTTGGTTTCGCGTGTATAGGCACATTTTGCTCCTCCATCGCCGAAGACCCGTTGCAAGTTGTCGGGTGCGTTTTCTTGCTTCACATCTAGTTGCAAAGTTTGCGAAGCCTTGACGTGCGAGATGCATTGACGTCTTGTGCTAGGTAGTCCTCCCAATGGGCAAAGTAGTCGAATGCCTCTCCAGCACCGTTGCGCTCAGATACCAAGTGTTACATCAAACGGAGCGTAGAGGGTGAACAATTAGAAGTTGCGATACACTACACGAATTAGAATTTGGGGCACTTTTAGTTAGCGGAAAATGTACTTCGATAACATGCGTCGGAATGATCAAACATATATATATATACAAGTGTCGAGTTACGAATGATGCATAGTCGGGGTCGTTGGGTTGATCATCAAGCGACGCGTGTGGAGTCGCGTCGTGAGTGGTCGGATTCGAGAATTTCTGCCAAGAAATTGGGGGCTTTCGAGAATCGAAGACGGAGATGCGAGATGCATCTCTGTAATTCTAGATATGTCTTAATGTGTCGAGAAGTCGATCGAAAGGTTGTGATACTTCTGTTGTCGAATATCGAAACTGGTCGAAGTCATCAGAAGATGCGAGAAGGTTCTTCAAAGGGCGAGGGTAGTTGGAATAATTGCCCTCGTCTGTCGGAGTGAAACACGGGGTCTCGTCGCACGCTTGGCTATTTGTGTAATGACAGAAATGCCCGCGCGGAAAGATTAGGGACTCGTGTACGTCTGGTACGTAACACTAACCCTTCCCCTCACCCCCTTCCCCTCCCCCACCCCCTGTGTCCGTCCACACGCACAGGAAAGGGGAGATTCACACACCTTCGGGACATATTTGCGAAGTTTGTTGCAAAGGTGTGCGTGTCTTTTTACAACCAATAAAAACTGAACAGGTCCTATTCCAGATTTATGGAAGCAAAGAACGCATAATTTGATCCCTGAATTTTTGTACACCAATCTTCACAACCATGCCAACAAATTTGTGCACTGTGGAGAACACCCTAAGGAATTATGGAACATGGCCTAATGTAACAAACGGATGGGAAGCTTGGCCCATTGGGCCAAAACCGCGGTAGTTGAGGGTCTCCGACCCTCAACTCATCCCATCCATCGCCCACAGGCCAGGACCCACGTTCGAGCCACGTGGCACACCTTGCGCTACACCTAACAGCTTGTGAATTAATTATGTGCGAATTTAGGCGGGAGGGGGGTATTATTGCATTTTTCTCAAGAACAGTCGGGCAGCTATCCGTCTCAGCGCACCCGATACTGGACGTTTAACGGCGACCTGTCCGTTGGTCGCTGAGGCAAGACTGCGTTGCCTTAGAGGCACGACACGCGAGCGTATCCGCCGACGGCGTTTCCTAGGGCCTTGGGGAGATCTGCGAGAGCGCGTGGTAGCACATGGCCGGTGACCGCCTTCGCGTTCCCTTCGACCAGACAGCTCGTCGGAAGATCGTTGGGTCGTCTGTACTGGTTTGCACGGTGCTACCTGGGGGACCAGGCTTCGACGGCGAACGACTCCGCTGCGACACAGCAGGTGCTGGAGCAGCTGGCGACCGTGTGGGGGAGCAGCGACTGATCCGCCTCTCGGGCCCAGCGACTGGCTTGTGGGCTGCCTATCTCTGCTCTGGTCTGCCTCTCCGTCGCTCGGGCTGGGCTTTGATGCGACCTCTTTGGGACCGTTTCATTGCTGCGGCGCTTTCCGCACCGTAGCAAACTTTTGACCTGAGCCCATGTGCATCGTTTTCCGGGGCGCTTAAGAAACAAAAGCCGCAGGCTTTTTCAAGAGTTCGAATCCCGTAGTCCAACAGTCTTTCAGAAAGTCTAGTCGGAAACCGCGATCAGAAGGCTGCCGCATCTCATTCTGACCCCTTTCGAGACGGCCGTCCCTGCTCCCACCACTCCTTGCATCCCTACTCTGTCCTCCGCTCTTGGGAAGCCGGAAAGGGCGGGCACGGTTCTCTGACCCTTCTCTCTGCCACCATCTCTGCGGAAAAAACGGCCGGAAACCGACAAGGAAGAAGCCGAAAGGGAGAGGGCGAAACAAGGGGGGCAAGATGGACATCCTCGTGAGCGAATCCGCTAAAATCATGGGCGGATCCAGACTCAGGTGAGCACAGGCATACATTTTCATCGTTGAGATTTGTTGGACATAATGGCCGGTTCCGCTGGCATCACCCAGACTCAGCAGGTGCGGCTGCAGAGCAGACTGGTCTGGTTGGTGTTGAAACGATCGTTGGAGGATGCAGAGTCAGGTGACCGTGGTTGGGTGGAGCAACTTGAGTGTGTGAGGTTCTCCTTCGGAGCTCTCAAGGAAAATGCATTTCCCCTAGTCAGGGAAAATGCTTTGGCGATTTCTCTGTCTTCTACGACACTTGATTTTGAGACAGGTGAGGGAAGTGGGTGGATCACAGGCTGGATCCCATGGAGGAAGACGAATGTAGCGAGGGGGATCTACGTTTGTGCCCCCCCCCCCCCCCCCCCCCC